>PVKA01030334.1:0-27411 GCA_004027165.1 Ctenomys sociabilis
TCCTTCCTTCCTTCCTTCCTTGCTTGCTTCCTTCCTTCTCTACTTCTCTTTCTGATGCTGGACATAGAGCCCCAGAGGCACTCTACTACCGAGCTGCATCAGTGACTTCAGTTTGTAATTCTAGCCTCAGGCTCCTAAATTTCTGAGTTAATGAACATACACCATGGTATGAGTACTCATTTTCATGAGTACTAAATTTGAGTACTCATTTTCATTTTTTTAATGTGGCGATTTGGAATAATTTGGTGATATGGAACTTAAAAGATAATGTCTAAATTTTCTGCATTAGTAGTACATATTGTTACTGTAAAACATTAGTCAAGCCCTATGCAATTAGTATGTTAAGATCAGAATGAATGACTTTTAATTTAAGCTAAAGAAATCTGTACATATGTGCTTTTCTATGATTTCACTGTACTAAGAAATACAAAACTAAACTATACTCCTATTATTTGCTGTATGCACTTTATACCATCGGAACATCAATCTTCCAGAAACTGAATGGGGAAGTAGGAGTCAAATGCTTTTGAAGGATAGTTATAGAGGAAAAGGGCAAAGTTGCATCCTAATCACATTTGAAGGGGCATCTGAGGTGAAATTTGGTGGTGGGATTTTATAAAGATAATCTGTACAGGGGAATCCTACTGGACGAACCTGGAACATAGATCTCCAAATGCTAACAGTACAAATTAAAAAAATGTAACATTACAGAGAGCACAATCAAATGAGTCGCATTTTAGCACAAGTTAAATATTTAAGAAATCTTGTAAACTTCTCTTGTAGACCTTCAATAAAAATTATTCAACATACCATATTGCAGAAGTCTATGTACTTTAAAAATTCAATAAGCTGAGTTATCCAGCTACCCTGATGAAAAGGGCCGCTCTTTCTTTCCTCTAGCACTGTTTCCTCATTTCCCGCCACCTCCCTAGCCAAGCTTGATCGAGCTGGTCATCCATGGACATGGCTGCATTTCTTCCATGATTTCTTTCATTTCTATCGTTGTTTTACTGCAGGGAGTTATTGTTTGGCACTGGGTTTATCTCTCGAGGCCTCTTGAGTTTCTTTCAGACCTCTTCCTATAGTTCTTCCTCTGTCTGTGCTGCTTTGCCCTGGCCTTAACCAGCACTCGCATCCGATTCCCGAAACTTCCGGTTTCCACACGCTTAATCACTCCCTGCGCCGCAGACCCATTGTAACCTTCATTGCCTCTGACCTACAGCAGCCCAGATGCTTCCTGTCAGACAAATCCCAGGCTCTAACTCTTGAGTTACAGGAAGCATTTCTTTTCTTTCTTTCTTTTTTTTTTTTTTCTAGAGTTAAAAATGCTAAAATAGTGTAAAAATGCACTACAGCAGCATATTTTGTTTGTTGAAATGGTGGCTCCTATCCTTTTCTATTTTTCCTCCCTTTCCTCCTTGGTACCAAACCTACCCACTGACAATACTTGCAACATCTCTACCAGACAATAGGATAGGTGTGCAGGCAAGTAAGGGTCCTGCTTGACGACATCTCCAGTGACAAATTTAAAATGGAAAGATGTGACAAATGTCAGCCACTTTTTGATTGTGCCTTGTACAAGTTTTTAAAGGAAACTTGTTATAATTTTCCACAACAGTAGCTATTTTAGTATGACGGCTCTTGAATGAAATTTGATGGCCACATTAGGTCTAGATGTGTTTGACGCTCTGTAAATCCACAGCACTTAAAAAAAAAAAAAAAACAAGAGCAAGAATTATTAAAGGGCAACTCAGCAGGAAATGGTGACAGCATGATTTGTCACACTCCCCTGCTCTGGGGAGAGAAATACCATTATATCTCAGATTGATATGCTAACAGCATTGTCAGCTGCAGGCCAACCTGTTATTCTGCTCTCACTCAGCACGTGTCTGTGGGTGTCAGTCTCCAGTCAGGCACCACGCTAACACCTAAGGATGAGTTGGTAGGGAAGAGGAGAGATATTTAATGGAGTCTGGGTTGGTTGCATGTTACAAATTTCCAGGAGATTCTATTACCTCATTCTGGAAGAAGGAATTGGAGTTAGGTAAAATGTGTTGGCAGAGGTGAGAGAAAGAGACAGGAAGGGAGACAGCCTTGGAACAAGATGGAGGCAAGAAATCAAGTACGACACGGGGAGCGACAGGCAAGGGGTTCTGAAGTGTGAGCTGTGGGACTAAGTGACGCATGAAAGGCGTGGGACTGAGTGCAAAGAATGGGGATGCGGAGGTGGGCAGGAAGCTACTTCGCGTTAAGGAGCTTCATGCTTTGGAGATGGCCATGAAAGAGACAGACCTTTAGCTACAGCTTCAGTGGCTAGCAGAAGATAAATGAATGTCAATGAGACTATGTGGGAGGGATCGCCAAGAGTCTAAGGAGAGGAAGGAGCCTTTGCCATGATAATGAAAGGACAGGCTTTTAAGGCTCTCAGAAGTGATCTAGATTTGTGATTTCACTTGTTACCAAAAGACTGAAAGAAGTGGCAACTCCAATGCTAGCACCCGGGTTTCTAGTTTGTTTAAATAGCAGTGTTGTGGGCTAGAGAATACAGGGGTAAGAATACTTTTAAAGGAGAAATTCATGATTTCAACTTTCAGTACATTCAGTATTTCAGCTTTGTGCCTTTATCAGACGTAGGTATTTAGCATGTAGCTTGGGGTATGACTGAGAACCTCCAGCGGAGGACTCCTCCAAGGATTTGAACTTGAAAGTCATTAGCAAAAATGTAATCACTGAACTGCAGGTGTAAATGAAAGCCTAGAGGGAGGGCGAGTGCACACAGGAGAGTGGTGAGATAAAGGGGCCCTGGGCAATCCTGACCTACTGTGCTGAGAAAACAGCCAAAGGGAAGCTCATGAGGCTGAGGAAAACCAGGACCTTGTGGTGACAGAGAAACAAAGTGAGGTAACTTTAAAGTATGAGGTGATTACTGGAGTGAAAAATCAACTGAACGTTCTGAGGTAAAATTGAAAAATATTCTTTTTTTTTTTTTTTTGAAAAATATTGTTTGGGTGTAGAAATTTAGAAGCTGTTTGTGACCTTTAAAGGAAAACATGAAAAACAATTCCAGTCAAATTTCACTGGGTTCTTAATCAAATAAGAATGTGGGCTATTTTTTTAAAAATCATTTTTGTAATTTTTAATTAATGTAAGAGGGATTAAAAAATTTAAGTTATAGACTAGAGTCAAGTTGAAGAAGTGTTTTTAAAAAAATGTTTATTTAGAGAGTCTTGTGCATGTTAAAGATCATTCCAGGAAGCTGACATCAAAGAAGGCAATAGAAACTAGCTCAGATTTTCACTGTCTCCAATACACTCTATTACTATGTGGAATTTTACTAAGGACAGAAACTTAAGACCATGCCCCGGGGCAGAGCTGGAGCTGGTGGATCCAGTTTTTCTAATGCCAGGCACTCATTAATGGAGCAAGTAGTCTTTCTGGTTACACACTGCTTGGGGGCGAGTTGGGTAATTAAGTGGAGCAGTTGAAAAGGAGTCATCTCACTCCTGGTGTCTTTAAACTATATATGGAAGTTTTAGGAAGCAAAAGATTAGATGGGATTTACGAAAGAGAATAGATGGTGTTAATAAAAAAATTAAAAAACAATGTTTATCACACATGAGCTAATTTAGAAGTTGAGTGTGTTGCTGAACTAAACGCTTTTAGAGTAAATACACTAGGATTGTCCATGATTAGCATGCATAATTATGGGGTACTTTCTTTCTGCTACCCCATTATTTTATCTAATTTTCAAAAAAATATTCAGTCTTATAACTGCCTCCAGGCACCACTTTCTTTTCTTTGCTTTCCACAGGTGACCCATGTTTGTGTTTTTTTTTTTTTTTTAAACATATTTAAAACGGATCTACAGGGTGTCACTACACAATTTGGACTGGTAGTGATTCTTCTGTTTTTCAGCCCCCCAAGCTGGGGTTACTTGTGGGATTACAGGTGTGTGCTATCACACCCAGTCTCAATATTCTTCTCAGTATGCCCTGGGGCTAGGGCCAGCTTGGCATGTGGAGCCCGGGATCAAATCCTGGTCCCTGCATCTACCAAAGCAGGCATATTAATCTGCTGAGCTATCTGTCTGGCCCTTAGGTGACCCATGTCTGGAAAGCCCTTTAATAGCATTTTTTCCTTCTTATTGAGGCACTGGAGATTGAATCCAAGGCTGCTGGACTGAGCTAAATTCCTGTCTCCTTACCATTTTGAAATTTTACTTTCAGATAGGGCCTTGCTAAGTGGTGAGATAAAGGGGCCCCGGGCAATCCTTGCTAAGTTACTAAGTTATCCAGGTTGGGCTTGGACTTGTGATCCTCCTACATGAGGGTCTGAATGTGGGGATACAGATATGGATTGCCTTTTCAGTGTAGCAACATTTATAATATTTGCTATTTCTCATTATACTTTCTAAATGGACTGTTAAGCCTTTATAGATATTCCTCAGTGCTATTTTTGTGCAGGAGTGCCATACTTTACCTGTGGTTAGATCCATTTCTGAAATTTAGATAATAAATATCTTATTCAAATGAAGTAAAAGAGCTTTTAAAAGGAATATTAAAATAAATCTATTAGTAAATCCAGAGCATCTTAAACAGATCTACTTAGGAAATAAGCATTTTTATAAATTAGGTTCTGTCAGCTGAGAGTGAGAACACATTTCCAGTAAATGAAGTCCTACCAGGAACAGAAATTTTTAATCAGAGTTACATCTAAATTCATGGAAAGAGTGAAGCCTTTGTCAGCAATAACAGATCCTGAATATCAAACCGATGTATCTTTGAATCCTGTATAAATTCATGGAGCAAGATGCCCAGTGGGCTTTTGGCAGATCCAATCACAGGGCAGCGGTGGTCTGGAGACCTCAGGCTCACTGGGGCCCCAGTGCAGCAGCCTGCATGCATTCCACAGGCGGTCTTCGACCCAGGGAGAGAGGGCTGTAGAGCCCAAGGTCACGTGATCTCTAAGCAAAGGACACTAAGGGGTACACAGGGCCGGATTCTACAAACATTAGGTATGTTGGAGAGAATCGACAACTATTCTTTGATTTCTATAATCTCAAAATGTCACTTATAATGTGTATATTAGTGAAGTTGTCATACACTGTGATAACTTTGTTTCTAAATTTTGTAGATATGATTGTATTATTTGTGTCGTTATTCTACCCACTTTTTAATCACTCAGATGTTCTATTTGCCCTTCTTTTCCCTACTTTCATCCCTGCCTCTAGCACTGGCTTCTGTTGATAGCTCTTTTTGGGGGTCATGATTCATTCTATTTTTCCCTTCATATTAAATAGAAAACCCTTTGGGCTGGGGAGATAGCTTAGCAATTTAAGTGTTTGCCTTGCAAGTGCAAGGACCTGGGCTTGATCCCTTGTACTTCATGTCCTGCCAGCCCTGGAACCCCAGGGGCACTTAGGCAGTTCCTGAGACTGGGCGTGATGGCTCACACCTATAATCCCAGAAGTAGGGAGGCTGAAACATGAGGATCACTATGAGTCTGAGCTGTGTAGCAAGGCCTAATGCCAAATCAATCAAGCAGTCAATCAATATAAATAATTTTTTTTAAAAACCCAGAAAATTCTGAGAGAAATATCATGTGTCATAATCATGCATTCAGATACAGATTTCAACAATGACCTGATGTAGGAACTGAATTTGCCTTTTCTATTTTAACAAATAATATTTTTCCGTGCCTTAACATTGATAAAATTCTTTCTCATTTGTTCATTTAGTCTTTCAGTTATTCCAGGAAGAGTTCATGTAATTTGATTTTCAGAACAACCCGTACGCCCACTCAGTGCTCTCACAGGAGATCATCTAGGATAAAACCTTTGGTAAATTTATTACATCCCCATAGTTAGATTGAGGTAAATTGAATTTTGGAAAATGTGTGCCTAAAAGAAGAAAAGCAGTTATTAGTATTTTAGGTTGCTATTCAGGTTCCTGGAGAAAAACTGGTTGCCCACAACACATTGTGAAATGTAACTGCCAACAACTCCCAGGTTTTATCAGAGATTCTTTTTAAAGAGTCTAAAAAGCAGAATGATGTCTTTAGTCTGTCTAGACTTGAGAAAGCAAAAGGTAGTTGTTTGGATTTGAGAGCTTTAAGGTTCTTGATTAAATCAATTAGGTAGCTTTCAGCATGCACACATAAACAATTTAATGAAAATAAAAATCAGAGATGATGTTTGTAATTTGTAGCACAAAGTAACAATTACTGTATGGCACCTAATATTCTTTAAATAATTTGCAAAAAGTGATAGAATGAATGAATCCAGGGAACATGTAAGTCATATTATACATTAATCTTGACTGCAACAATATAAAAAGAGCAGAGGGAAAGAAAACCTAGGATGTGTTTTTCTGGTCTATGTAGATGTCCAATGGAGGAGAGGAGGTATCTGCTTTATTAGTTGTAAAAGTGATTTTTTTTGTTTTGTTTTTTTTTTGTTTTGCAGAACCAGGGATTGAACTCATGCCCTTACACTGTCCAGGGAAGTGCTTTTTCCAATGAGCCATCTCCTCGGCCCCATAAAAGTGATTTTAAAGAAATGATTGTCCTCAGATTCCACAAACTCTGTTGGTTTTGGCCTCAGACTAGTTGGTTATAAAACACCTGGTGGCCGGCAGCAAATCGCTCCTGGCAGCCAGGCGCTCATTAGTAGTCACTGACGGATGCATGAGAGGTGGAGGGGCAGAAAGAGCCGCAGTGATTTCATCTCCAGGTGTGGAGCTGCCTTAGCTCACTTCTAGGGCTGGTTTCAGTTAAGGCAGAACTGTGAGCTTCGTGTCTAGGCATCTCCTGCGCAGAAACCTCACTGCTCTACTTTTGCTTGGCATCCATCATCTGGCAGAATGATAATATTTTTATCTCTCAATTTGCCAAGTTTGAAAGGAGAAAACCTGACTGTGAATTCACAAAGAATCTTCAAAGGTTCTGAAATGAGCAATCAGGTAATACACACATCAGGATAAAACTCATCACTTTTTCTTCAAGTGTGTAAAGAGTAGCAGCCTATAAGGAGAAATTTCATCTGGATGAAAGACTCCAGGCTTATATTGTCATTGTTTTTATTCTGACCGCTGAAAGGAAAAACTATCTTGAACCTCTAGTGCCTAGAAACAGAAAAGAATATAAAATTCATCATTGCTTAATCTGAACACAGAAACTGTGTTAAGATTGACATGGGATTAGTCTAGGTTGGCTAATGAATTCTCAGGAACTGATAGGAAAGATCATGAAATTCCACTATGTATCTCGTGCATATGGGGCAACTGGAGCTCTCCTCTCTTATGGTGAGAGGTCTACTACTTTGACACTTACAGTATGACTAATTTCACATTTAGACATCACTGAAAAGGCTTTTATGGGAATAATCACAGTGGCTTTATTCATAATAGTCTCAAATGGAAACAACCTAAATTACCAGCAATACAAGAATGGATAAATGAACTTTCTTCTCCCAGATCCCTCCTCTATTTCAAAATAATCCTAAAACCAAAGCAGCTATATGATTCTATTCATATAAAATTTGAAAAAATAGTCCAACTCATTGATGAAGATAAAATTCAGAATAGTGGCAGTTGTGGATGTGGGGGTGTTATTGACAGTGAAGTATAGGAACAAATGTTCTACAGATGATAAGAGAATTCTAATATTGACCAGGGTATATCATAATATGATTTACATAAATTTTCATTAAAGTATATACCTAACTATGTGTTAATAAGACATTAAGAAAGTGCTATAAATATCAAGTCTTAAAACTTAAGACAATGAGAAGGTAAAAGAAAATTTATATGAATTCTCAATTGAGAACAATCTGAAGAAGCAGAGGGCAAGCACACAGTCGTTTGTGTCTTTTGTGTTTTGGGTGAGGAAAAGAGGAGAACCTGCTTTATGAGACTAAATAATAGATGAATAGACATGAAAATAGCCAATGGTGGGCATACTGACTCAGGGCCCTGGCTTGGCCAGAGGTTATGCAAGCACTGCTCTGTTTTTCTGCCTTGTAGAGCATATAATTTCAGTTCATCAGGAGACAGAGCAAGGCGGTAGCCTGCAGAAGTCTTCCACTGGCCGAGTGGGTGCTCCTGGGCTGTGTAGTACAAACTTGGGGAAAGTTATCCTATGGATTAGACCTTGTTCTGGAATGTATATGAAACCTTTGTGGGCATACCACCTAAGCACATTTTTGGAGCAGGGATTTGATTTTAAATGCTAAGATTTTACACCAAATAAAATGATGATGTGAGGCAGAGACATTGGTACAAAAATTACCGTGGCTTCCCCTGTTCTCAGGACTGCGGAGTCTGAGGGTTTCAAACTACATTAAGATGGTTCATATGCACTCTTAAGTATGTTTAGCTATTGGTCCCTGGAGTCAAAGCTTGATAAGTTTTACTAAGTTTGCCTATCTTTTTTTTTTTTTTTTTTTCTGGGTGACCTGTATGGAGTTAGAAACTAACTTTCACTTTCTAGGCTTTTAAAATAGTACATTTTGAAAGGTCCTTGCCAAGATTTCATACAATCTCATGGAAAGTCCAGAAACAGCTGCCAGAAAGTGAATCTCCATGGCAGTGGATGGCAGCGCTCAGGAGGAATGCATCTGAAAACACAAGGAGTCTTTCTTTTGGAGAGGCTTTCTGACATTCTCTAAGCCATGGAGAATGCCTAGGCTGGGAGGTTCCCACCCATGGAGCAGTCTAATCGTGCTGCTTTAGGCTATAAAATCAGAAGCCTTAAAACAGCCTATTTTCCTATTACAGGAACAGTTTTCAAATAAGAGGAAACATATTCATAAGTTCAGTTAATTTTCCTGAGGCCAAAAGGCAGAACATTTGCCCCAGTGTGGGTGTTCTAAGAAGCAGGGACTACAGCAAATCCAGAACGCAGCCATTTCACTTGGCATCAGCCTGAAGGCATGAGTGGCAGTCTCCAAACGTCAGGCAGGAAGTTGGACATTTGGGCCTGGAAGCAGACAGCTGGGAGCTGCGCGGAAAGCAAAAGGACACGGTATTGTTTCTGTTTCCTTCACTTTTGTAATCATTGAGGATAGATAAAATCCACACAAGGTTTAGCCCAAGAGAAAGTGACACCCTTTGAACCTGCTGACCAGAGCTTATACAAAGTCCAGATCTTGGGTGGGGGCTTAGAAAAACCTCAAGGTCTCAAAACAAACTAAACGGAAAACATCCATCCCGGGAGTAAACAAGGACCTACTTCCCTTTGACGTAAGTCAACACAAACTATTTTCTTTGAAAAAAAGAATGGTGACCTTGGCGGACAGTCATTTAATCTTGTAAATGTCCTGAAATCTCATTCTGCGCAAGTCTCTCAGCTCTTGCCCACCTTTTCTTGAAGGTATATTCTCTCCTGAAAAATCTGTCATTTTCTATAAACACGATTTATCCTCTAGACAATTACTTACGTGTGTTGTCTGAAATCGGTCATCAAAACCACAAAGAAAAGAGTGTACCAGTGGTTCCTTGGAATGTTAGGGCCTCTGAGTGTAAGGCTTTGGCTTCCCAGTGGTATATAAGCTGTTAGATTTTCAAAACCTTAAAAACCACACACGGTGTAATAGAAGATACAGGAATCACAGGAAATAAAATTATTAGTATATTTCATATATTTAGAAAGCAGTTCTGAGCCAGGGTAGCTTTGGTTTAATCTATGTTCCTAGAATAAAAAAAAAAAATCAGTTTCATTAAATCCACTGAAAACTTGAGAGATGATAATGTAGTGGATGGATATGGAAGCCAAACAGAGTTGAGTTTCAGGTTTATATCCCCCGGTACCTGGTGGCTCTCACAGAGCACATACTGGTTAAGGAATTGTTGTGGTGGGGATGTGTCTCACACACAGCATGTCTCATTAGGTTGGCTGTGAGTTCCCAGTTTTGCTCCAGAACCCCAAATAGAGAGGCAGCTCCTCTCTTGTTCAGGACATGCTTGGCCTCACGAGAATAGAAGTAGAGAGGGCCAATGTGCTGACTGAATGAGTGGACGGCCAGGCCTGGTTGAGCAGGGAAGACACCATGTGCTTCATGTGGTGGGGCGTACTAGAAATGGTGGAGAGCGTTCAGGATATTATCCATGTTCATAAGTTTAGTGAGATTGCATCTCCACCTCTCGAATTCCCTAAACTGTAAATGAAAGATAATAGTCTTTGGTATATAGAGCAATTCCTAGTAAACAGATACAAATAATCTAATATTGAATACATTCTGAACAAATCTAGATCTTCTTCTTTTGCAGTGTGTGATAAGGGTCGATTTGCATTACTATGAATTTCAGAGTTCAGAGATTACTTAGCTCTTTAATGTTGAAATTTCATAATTTCCTGACAAATATTTGTTTCCCACCAGTCTTATAATGTGTCCTGCAAGTTATCAATCTGAAAAGATTTTCTTTAAAATTTTACCACCTATGATGAAGCCATTATTAATGATTCAAATATAAAACAATAGAGTTTCTATTAAGCTTTACATATTAGAATATGGGAGAGGATAATAATATTCACATTTATAGCTAAATTAGTTCAGTAAAACTACTTGAAAATTAATTCACTTATTAACAATGTTTTAAGACTTCTGATTAATACATAATATTACAGGTATGCAGATATATTATAGAAGGCTGAAAATACAGAAAAGGCTTTGAAAAATAATCAGGTATAACCAATCCCAGAATAGCTGAGGTTAACATTGTATTAAATCTCCATAGCCTTCCCTGACACTCTTGTATTTCTGTGCATGTGTTTATGATATGGCCTAATTGGGATAAAAATATATACAGATTTTTTCTCAGAATTGTTTTTTATTTAATAGTATGTTTTATTATTCTGTCCATTTTTTTAAATTTTTGTTTTATTGAAGTACGAATATCAATGAGACAGCTTTAAGATACCTTGACAAAATGGATTTCATAAATTAATACATTGCAAACTGTTTTCATAATGTTTTGGTATTATATAAGGTGCACACATGATATTATACTTACAGACATTATTATACTGTATGTCTCTTATCATTAAATGAAGAGAGTATAGCTGTTTGCATATCTTATTTTTTATACATGAATTACATCAAAGATTCAATAATTAATACTTTCTATCTTGTTATTTTCCTAGTGGTTGTCTATAGTACTAGAAGCCAACATAATATCCTGTCCAACCACCATTAGTGCAGATCTTGCCTCTCATAGGATTATGTAGAAGCACAGCATTATCTATCCCAACTGCACTATCTATACACACACATCATGATTTTTCCTTTCTATACCCCTTCCTTTGTCTGCACCTGTCAAAGATAGGCACTCCATTGTCATTCAACTAACTTAGGTGCTTGAACTCGACAACACAATCCAATACAGTCCAGCATTCCACAACAATAGTGAGTTATTCAAAGAAGTTGTCAACCATAGCCATTTACAGCTCAGCTTAATATTATGGCCCCACGATGTATACTTCATTTTTATACTTTTCTGCTAGATGGTTAAGACCTAGATAGAGCAAAACTTATATACCAACACATATACTTTATGTTTCTTATGTGGTCAGTGAAGTCCCCTCAAGGTTTATCTTGTAGTCCTGTACATTATTCTGTAGATCCTTTGTCTGTATCATCCATGTGGATGAGTCACGGCCAATGCTTGACCACTTTGCTCTCTGTGAGAGTTTGAGAGAAAGTTTTCTCTCCCCAGGCACACTATTGAACTTCGATCTCTTTCCTCTGTGGCTCCATAATCTCCTTGTTCAGAAAATTCGGAGCTCAACTGAGTTTCATGATGTTGCAGTACAGGTTCTCCTATGTCCTGAGTCTTTGCTGACCTTGAAAGGCTAGGGTCAAAATGTTGGCTGGCCTTGTGGCTCTTCTATTTCTCCAACTCTGACTTGTGAACTTAGGTTGTTAACCATCCAGAAGAAAAGCTGATTAGTATCCTGCAGCATATACCATTCACTTTGCCTTATCGGACTCAATTGATTTTAGTTGTTGTTGTACGTTTCCTTTTGTATTTCTGCTTTTTGCTTGTTATACTAGGGAGACTATACGATATTTATATTCTGTCCATTAAACCATAATTTTTCAAGATATTTAGTATCCTTCAGTCATATTTCATCTATTTGTATATAAAACTTCTATCATTTGATATTCTATGAATTACTCAGCTTTCTCTTTTTGAGATTACCCATGTTTTCTTTTGTTTTACAATTAATAAACAGTGGATTGAATATCTGTCTATCTATCTATCTATCTATCTATCTATCTATCTATCTATCTATCTATCTATCTATCTATCTATGCACCAGCAATTTTTTTTCGGTATTGGAGATTGAACTCAGGACCTCTCTCTTGAAAGGCAGGCGCTTATGCTGTTGAGCTATCTCCTTGGCCCTGCACTAGCAATTATTTAGGTAAAGGTCTATTCTCTTTATAGTATTTATTTGTACCTGGTATTGAACTCAGGACCTGTGCTTGCCAGGCAGGTGCTTATGATGCTAAGCTATCTCCCTAGTTTTTTTTTTTTAAAGCAGTATTTATGTATGTTGTTGGTTTGATTTTCAGAAAGCTTTGATAGAAATGTACCAAACATTTTTATTTCTTGCTCCATGGGAGTAAATAGAGTTTTAGAGTAAGAGTTTTAAAGTTCTAATATGTAATATGGATCTGGCCAAGATAGAAAAACATGGTTATAAACAAATAAGAAAAGGCCCAGCAAAGATCTGAGTGTGGGCTAACATGGAACACAGCGCAAGTGAAAATCACTGAAATCATTTTTCCTCCCAGGATTGCGTGGATGATTGTACTGCTGATTTCTGCTGGTCTACTGAAAGAGCAGTTAGTGCTTAACTATTTTTATTAATTTTTTTTCTTTTTTTAAAATTTCTTCTAGCTTTTTTATAACCAATTTTTCAGGTGACCTAAACAACTAGCTTGAAGATAACATTATGTAATCCAACAACCATTACTGAATTCGTATTACTTTGTTTGATGAAATTTTGTGTCATTTCTAATGGCTTTTTCCTCCCTATTTTGTATTCTTTAAATAATTAAAAAAATAAAATGAAAAAATTACTGAAATCACTAAAGATATGCATAGTGCTTTTCAAAATTCTAGCATGCAAGAATAATGTGTGTGTGTGTGTGTGTGTGTGTGTGTGTGTGTGTGTGTGTGTGTGTGTGTGTTGCAGTATTTTTTGGGCAGGTACCTGGCTGGCCAGTGGGGTTAGATTAGGTCCTACTTAATGACTTTTATAACCTGCTTCTCAGTGCATTTCACCACAACACTGCCTCTCAAGACAAGGCATATGCATATACATTAATGCGTCATATTACCACACCAGCCATGGTGCAACCAAGTGACGAAATACATGACATGACATGTCCTTCCTGAACCAGGGGCCCTCTGCGCAGGGACGCACAGTTAGGCCAGGTGGATTGCAAAACAGTTACTGAACATTTGCTCTTTCATAGCCTCCGTGACCTCCTGGAGATTGGTTCACTGCTGTCCCTGCCTCTGACCTCACTTTCCACATAAAGACTTGAACAGGCTGTTGTATTCACAAAGCTGATATTTTGAACAACTTGGCATTTACTAATTTAAAAGTGATTGAGAATTACCTTGCATCAGCACTATGGTAGTGTCTGCCAGGATAACTGGGAACAGAAAGCAGGACTGTTGCTAAAGGGTGTTTGCTCTCAGTGAGGGGGTATGGAGAAAAGTTCAAGTTGGTGGACATTGTAAGTTGGACACTCATATACATTAGAAGGTGAAACAGGATCATGTATAGTGAGGCGTATGCATCATAGTTACATCATGTTTATTTCCTAATTCAGCTTTCTCAGAACTCCCTCCCTACAGGCCCCGGGGAGCATGCATCATGCTGAAGTCAACTATTTACTGACAAAAGCAGAGCACGTATTCACATGATAAGAAGGAACCAAAGTGACAGAGACTATTTGCAGTAGCACTTCTCTGGTTGAGATTTCATTTCTTCAGAACTGGGCCTTTTTGTGTGGCTAATTTGATCACATCTAAATAAATGGATTTTTAAAATTTTGAATATTATTTAAATGGACCTATAAGAATATTTTAAGAAAAACTAAAGTTGATTACCGATTCATGAATACAGGAATGTGATAAAATGTCATGTAGTGATCTATAAAAAATCATCTCAAAAAATATGTATGCTAAGTATGTTTGAGATATAATTCATACTCAATTATTTATCGTATTCATTAAGATTCTAAAGATGTATTAAAAACCACTGACTGCAGATAAAAATGTTTTCATTATTCTTTGTGTGCTTTTGTCATTATAAGACAGGGTTTTGCTATGCAGTGTAGGCTGGCCTCAAGTTCAACAACGATCCTCCTGCCTCAGCTTCCCAAGTGCTGGGATGACAGGCATGTACCAGATGCTTTCTTTTTTGAATGCTCAAAAAAAAATTATTTTTAGGGACTTCTTTCCACAAGTCACTCTTGTCTATCATTGGACAGTTTTATTTATTTTTTAAATCTTTTATTCATTTTAATGAGAAAAAAGGAAGACAGCAATGAAATAGTTTCAAAACAGGTTAGTTGGACAGTTACAATAATTAATACATTGCATATTGTTGTCTTCATAGTAGCTATTTAGAGGACACGAGGCAGACACTTTAGATTGAGGAAACATTTACAGAGATAGTGAAGTTGCTTCCTAAGATCCGCAGATGTGTGAAGACAGATCCACTTGGAGGTGGAATGCAGGTCTCCTGAGGCCTCTCATTCAGTGTTTTCCTCAATTAATAAAAAGTCCTTGTAATCAGACTTCACTCTAGTTTTCTAGTCTTGTTTCTTGTCATTTTATTTTAATATTTTTGTTCAAATGTCCTCAGAACCCTGAGACATCTTTAAGAATCAGAAAACCAGCCCAGAGTATCTTTTTCTCTCTTTCAATAAAAGGCCTTGAGTTTTCATTGTGGATTTAGTCACTCTTTACTTCCTCTTGTTTGGATGGGGCTGCTCCATCTGTGGCTCAAGGAACAAGGTGTGAGCCAAGCCAGAGTGAATTGGCACTAAGCCAGTCTACAGAGCGAGTCCAGGAACCATGTTTTGACCCACGAATAAATAGTGATTCCCTCTATCTTGGGCCCCTTGGACAGGATATAATTTGCTGGAAGCAAGATGTGGTTGCAACAGAGATCAGCTTGTCAGAGAATAAAGATATAAATGTTAGTATTACAAAGACAAGAATCAAAGAGAGCAAAAAGACTTATACTGCTGTACAACTGGATCTAGTTACTCTGACTGTAGAACAATTTCTGTGTTAGTTAATACAGTCAATACATTAACTGCTTATATCAATACTAGCTATGTTTATGATTTTCACAAACTGCTTAGTTATCAGTAGAACTTCTCTAGTGTCTATTAACTTAAGCATGTGAAAAATTCTTCCAAAACTGCAAAAATGCTATTCTAGGCCCCGACAATCTCCCTGAACAAACATTTAATTTTATGGAGTTTAATATTTACATGGGAAGAAATAAGTTTTCAAAACAACCATGAACAATTAAGCGTGTAGATGATCCTATGGGTCAGAAAGTGGTAGGTAATATATTTAAACAAAACAAAACAAAACAGGGAGCACTCAAGATTTAGGTTGGTCTCCTCCATCTAGACTGCAGTGACGTTAAGGTCCTATTATGATAGATCAAGGTCCAGGTTGTTGGCTGTATAACCTGCTGCCAACTTTCCCTATGGACTTTGTATCTAGACCCAAATGTCTCCCACATCAGACATTTTAGAGTCAAGCTCGAGTCCCTTCCTAGCAGCAGGTTGTCCTTTGTGGATGTGAGCTTCAGACTTCTACAGATGCAGGTCTACCTCACTGGATAACAGCACTAAGGATAGACCCTCACTAGAAACCCCACCCTGTAAATTGAAGCTCTGGGCTGGCTCTCATGGACGAAGGTACCAGACTGACTCACTTGCTCAGCTGTATGCTCAGCCATCGCACCTGAGGACTCCAGGCTCATACTCTCCTGTGGACCATGCCAATGGCTGTGTAGTCACTGGCCCGGAAGACTGGTATGACAGAGACTTTCCCTGTTGAAGCTGAATTGTGAAGACTGGAATCATGGTTTACTTCTTCAAATGCACAGACACAAACACATGGCCACAAGGATCATGAGTAACCAGAAGAATGTGACATCACCAAATGGGCAAAAATACAATACCTTTAAACAAATCGAAAAATAGAGATTTTTCAAACTATCTGAAAAAGGACTCAAAATAACCTGAAAACAATGGACCGAACTACTACAGGACAACATAGACAACTAAATAAAAACTAGAAAATAATACATAAAACACTGAAAACTTCAATAAAGACATCAACATTAGAAAAAGTAAACCAAGGAGAAATTCTGAACGTAATTACTAAAAATGAAAAATTCTATAGAGATCTTCTATAGCCAACTTAGTCAAGTAGGAAATAGAATTAAGGAGCTGTAAAACAAGTCACTTGAGATTACTTAGTAAGTGGAATAAAATTTTAAAGACCGAAGAAATCCTGTGGGAATTATAGAACTCTATCAAGTAAACCAGCATAGGAATTATGAAATTTTCTGAAGGAGCAAAGAAAGGGGAAAGGACAGAAAGCTTATTTAAAGAAATGACAGAACCTTTCACAAATCTGCATAAGAAAATGAACACTGAGGTGCATGAAGTGAAAGATTCCCTTAATAAAGACAGGAAAATATCTACAAACATACATACTTACTAAAACTTTTAAAGTCAACGAAAAATCATTTCAGAAGTAGAGAAAACCAAACTATCACAAATATGGAAATATCCATGAGTCTTGGTGTAGATTTCCCACCAAAAGCCTTGCATGTGGAGCTGGGGAGATGACTCAGTAGAATAAGCACTTCCCTGGCATGCACAAGGGTCTGAGTTCAATCCCTGGTTCCACAAAAACAAACAAACAAACACCTTGCATGTTAGGATAGAGAGGATAACATAGTCAAATTCCTGAAAACTGAAAAAAGAATACTTCATCAATTAAGAATCTTAAACTTGACAAGCCTTTCCATGATGGGTGAAAGATCAATATAGACTTTCCAAGACAAACAAAATTCATGGGAGCTGATTTCCACCAATGTCACCTTATAATCAATTTTTATTTTTATTTTTATTAGGGAACGGTCTACAGGGTGTTTAGGGTCTCACTACTAGATCAGACTCATAGTGATCCTCCTGTTTACAGCCTCCCAAGAGCTGGGATTATAGGCACGCACCACCATGCCCAGTCTCAATTGCCCTCTCAGTGCACCCTGGGGGCGAGGCTGACATAGCATACCTGGGATGGAACCCAAGCTGATGCACTTTGCCTGTTCAGGCACTTTAGTCTGCTGAGCTACCTGGCTGGCTCTGTCAAAGACAAAAGTATTAAAAATGAAGTTATAATTTTTTAATGACATAGTGTATAAAAGCTACAAATTTTGGTATCAATAACAAAATTTGGAGGAAGAAGTTAATAAGAATTTTTGTACTCAGTAAAATATTGTTGCTATCAGATTAAGAGAGACTTAAAGCGTTCATAAGCTTTTTTGGCTATGTTGCCTGCAAAAAATTCTGTTTTAGATACACAAAAAATAAAGAAAAGAATTAAGCATACAGTTATGTAAATCATAAAATCACACAAAAATCTTGAGAAAATAAACTACGAAAGAGAAAGTTTCTCTGAAAGCTGCTAACAAGGTGACAGTAAGTCTTTACCTACCAATGATTACTTCTAATTTAAAAGGATAGAGTTGTCCAATCAAGCAGTGTTGACCATCTGATGGATAAAAATCCAGCGCTGTGCTGCTGATGAGAAACTCACTTTAGCTTTAGGATATAAACTAAAGTGAAGGGTGAGAAAAGGCACTGCATTCAAATGGTAGCCAAGAGAGAATAGAACTGCTATATTTAAATCAGATAAAATAGCCTTTGAGTTAATAACAATAAAAATAGACAATTATTATATGATATATGGGTAAATTCATTAAGGAATAGAAGTGTATATCCAACACTTTATGAAGCAAATAGTAATGAATCTGAGGGAAGAAATAGACAGCATTATGACAATAGTAGAGGAAATTAGTACCCCACTTACAAGTCAAGCGGAGGAGCAAGGGGAGTAGATCCCACCAGGCCATGTACCCATTGATACGCCTCCTTCAACCAGACAAGGCCTGACCCTTTGCAAACTCAATATTGTGAAGGTGAAAGATTTTGCACTCTGTTGGAGAAGGTCTGTGTAGAGAACTGATTCAGAGAACAGATTCCCCTAGATTCAGTTTACTATGCTCAGCCATCCAAGTAGTCAGAGGCCTCTGCAACCTTTGATAAGATGTAAAAGGTCAAGATCAGTGCTCCAGCTGCAGATAGGCCCTGGCATGATTTATACAGTTCTCCCCACCGCTCTCCTTATTAGATTAAAGACAGGAAAATATCCACAAATATACATACTTATTAAAACTTTTTAAGTCAATGGAAGATCATTTCAGAAATAGAGAAAATCAGTAGTTTAGAAAAACCCTCCCCTACCTTCCCCTGCTCTCTCCTCTCCTCTGCTTGTTCTTTTTTCTTCTCTCTTTTCTCCCTTTCCCTCCCTTCCCCTCCCCTCTACTCCTCTCTCTCTCTCTCCCTACCACCTTTTCATGCTTTAAGCAATTCTCCTCTGCCATAGTATCCTGCCATGCCATGCCACTATGTCCCAGAGACAGCTGACTAGACAGCTATCGACTGAAACCTCTACTATCTGTTAGCTAAAATAAAACTTTTCTCCTTTAAATTCTCCATGTCAGGAATTGCGGCAACAGGAAAGAAACCAAGATGCCTAAATAAGCGAGTACATAATTCATGAGTAAACAACCTAACACTAAATTTAAGATATTAGGAAAAAAAGAACAAATTAAGTTGGTTTAATGAAAAAAATTATTTATGCTGTTGCAGAAATTAATAAAATAGAGCCAGAAAAATATAAAAGATGAATGAAAGTAAGAGCTCAGCTTTTGAAAACATAAATAAAATTGATAAATCTTTAGGTAGACTTAAAACAGAAGACTCCATTGACTGCTATAGAGAATAATTTTGTGCAAAACATCAGATAATCTAGAAGTAAATAAATAGAAAAAAGCAACCTAAAATGATTGAATAGTGATGTAGTAGAAATATTAACAGACCAATAACAAGTTAAAAAAAAAATCAAATCAGTAACTTAAAAAACCCAAGAAAAATGTGTAAAGATGGGTTAGCTTCACAGGTGATTTTACCAAACATTTAAGGAAGAATTAGCACAGCTTTCTAGCTCTTTTAAAAATACTGAAGGTGGAACACTTTCAAATTTTAACAATACCAGCATTATTTTGATACCAAATCCAGACAAGAATACTACAAGGAAAATACAGTATCCCTTATACCTGATGAATGTAGGTGCAAGCGGTTCTAGCAAGTTGAACTAAGTATCATACGCAGAGGCTCCTAAGCCACGGTCATGTGGGATTTATCTCTGAGATGCAAGGATAGATCAGCATATGAAATAAAACCATATACCACACTTAAAAACAAAGGAAAAATAATATAATCATTTCAATAGATATAAAAAGCATTTGCAAAATTTAGCGTTTTCCCAGGATTTACAGGTAGGTATTGTAGCTTAACATAATAAGGGCCATGCAAGACAAGCCTTTACCCAAAGTCTTATTTAACAATGAGAAGCTGAAAATTTTTCTTTTAAGATCATGAGTAAGACAAAGATTCCTACTCCCATAATTTCTGTCCATTATAGCACTGAAAGTCCTAGGAAGAGCAGCTATGAAAAAGAAGAAAAGGAAATAAAATGATTTGCAGATGACATGGTTTTATATACAGAAAGCTCTCAAATCTCCACCTAAAATCTTCTAGAACTAATAAGCAAGTTCAATAAAGTTATAGGATATGAAATTAAATAAAAATTCAATAGCATTTCTATACACTAATGATCAGAAAAATAAATTTAAGAAATATATCTATTTAAAATTAAAACAAAAATATTTTAGGAATAAATTTAACTAAGGAGCTGAAAAATGTATATGTCGACAATTATAACTTTGATGAAATAAGTTATGGAAGATGCAAATACATGTAAAAATATACTACGTCTATGTATCAGAAGAATTTATATTGTTCAAACACACACTTTACAGTTATATAAACTTAAGGCAATCCCTGTCAAAATTTCAGTAACATTTTCCCTATATACAGAAAAAAAATCTAAAGTTTGTATGAAATCACAAAAGACTCCAAATAGCCAAGACAATCTTTCAAAAAATATACAAACTTAGAGGCTTTATACAATGTAATTTTAAAATATGCAATAAAACTAAGAAAACAAAAAGTGTAGTACTGGCATGTAAAAAACACATATGGAGGAGAATAGAGTTCAGGAATAAACCTACAAATCTATCATTCATAGTTAAACACTGTGCAACAGAAGTCCTAAGAATGCATAAAAGATAAAGACAGTCTCTTTAACAGAGGATGCTGGGAAAACTGCAGCGGAATGAAACTGATCCTTGCATAACATTTACATATACAAAGTGGAACTCAAATTAAATACTTACACATTAGACTTGAAACTTTAAAAGTACTAGAAGAAAACACAAGAAAAATTCTTCTTTGTAATGGGCTAAGTAACAGTTATTTTTATATAACCCCCAAAGCATAGGCAGGAAAAGCAAAAGACAGAACAAACAAAAACAAATGAATGAACAAAAGGCCAAAGTCAAAAAAATACCCCAAAACACCAACAGTCACGGCAACAAAATTCTACACATGGAGCAGCAGAGAGCTGAAAAGCTTCTGCATGGCGAAGCAAATAAGGACAGTGAAGGGACAGAGCTGGCTAGACAGCTAAGTGGATTGAAGGGTCTGCTTAGGCAGATGCAGAGACCAGGGCTTGATCCCCAGGATTCCATGCTGGTTCCACTCCCTAGGTGCACTGAGATAGTGATTAAGATTGGGTATGGTGGTACGCGCCTGTAATCCCAGCTCTTGAAAGGCTGAAAACAAGACACACTATGAGTCCAAACTGTGTAGTGAGACCCAGTAGACCCTGGACTAAAATAAATAAATAAAAAAAGAAGGGACAGTGGGAAAAACATTCCCACTGTTATATAGGTGATATGACATATAAAATACTCAAACAACCCATTAGCAAGGAAACAACCTGACTAAAATATGGCAAAAACATCTAAATGAATATTTTTCCAAAAAACACATGGAAAGGCAAATAAGTATAAGAAGAAATGGTAAGCATCATTAATCATCAAGAGAGTGCAAGTCAAAGCCACAAAGACGTATCACCATAGGAAGCCTACTGTGCAAGAGGAAATACAGCAAGCACTGCCAAGGGTATAGACAAAAGTTCGCCACATTGCACCCATGGGCGGGAATGTTAATCAGCAGAACCATTATAGAAACCTGCTATATAATCTATTTTGAGGTGTGTAACCGAATACACAAAATGAGAATATCAGAGAGACATCAACATCTTAATGTTCATTGTGACAAAAAAGTAGCCATGATATTGAATCCACTTAAGTGTTTAGTAAAGGATGAGTGAACCAAAACACTTTACACACACACACACACACACACACACACACACACACACATACACACACAAAAAAAGAAAAAAAGGCATACTGATATAGCTCAGCAGTGCACTGCCTCCCTGGCAAGCATAAGGTCCTGAGTTCGATTCTTGGTAGGAAAAACAAAGAAGGAAATCCTACCAATTATGACAACACAGAGGACATGATATTAAGTGAAATAACCTAGGTACAGAAAGACTGAATATAATGTTTGACATAAAATGTTAGCCACCAGGGACTTGGAGTGTTTGCCTATGAAGAATTATTAGTAAAAAGGTATGGGATTTCAGCCACACACAATGAATATGTTTTGAACCTCTGTTATACAATTTGTGAACATAATTAAAATGGCAATGCATGATTAAAAAATAAAGGGATAAAGGTATATTTGGCCTTCATCCCTTGGGAATTGGTTCCTGGCCACCATCACCCCCTCTACTCAATCTGCAGATGCCCAAGCCTTTTATATGAAGTGGCATAGTGTGCCTGTACTCTATCTCCATCCTCCTCTATACTTGAAATCATCTTTAAATTACCAATAAGACTTCATATAACGTTCCCTTACATTTAGAATATGACAAAGGAAGGCATCGCGGAAACTGAAAGCTGGGGGAAGCCGTTGTTCTGCTTTTGGTGGCACCTATCATTGTGCTGGCAGTAGGAAGAGTGGATGCTGTGGTTTGGATAGAAGGCTTCCAGAAGCTCATGTGTCTGGAGGAGAGACGTTTGGAAGTGATAGGTTGTGAGGTCACAATCTTCATCAATAGCTTAATCCATAGGTGAGTTAGTCACCGAACAGGCCTAGGACATTGGGCCCCAAAGGGAGTGAACATGGGAGTGCGCTTTTAGGGACATGTGCCTTGCCCCCAGCCTCCTCCTTCTGTACTCTCTTCTGCTTCTAACTACAATGAGGTGAGTAGTTTTTCCTCACCATGCTTTGAACTCCACAGGACTAAAAATAATGAAGATGGCTGTCACTGGACTGAAAGTCCCTTTTTACTTTTATTTTTTAAATGTATTTGGTACATGTCACTATGCAGCTGGGACTCGTAGCGATTCTCCTGTTTTCAGCCTCTCCAGTACTGGGATTACAGACATGCACCACTATACCCAAACGTGGTGGATGGCTCAGCTGGAGAATGAATCCTGGTCCCTGTGCTTACCTAAGCAGGCATTTAGTCCACTGAGCTATCTCGCCAGACAGTGGACTGGAAGTCTTGAAGCCATAGATCAAAATAAGCCTTTTTTCCTTTAAGTTGGTATTTTCAAATGATGAACACAGTACCTAAAGGATAAAAATTCCATGAATTGCACAGGGACAAACAGAAATAGAACATCACTGGGCCCAAGGAGGATGAGTGGGTAGAGTCCTTTCACAGCTAGAAATTAATTTCAAACATAATATGTTTGAGGTACTATTAGATAATCTAAGTGGGAATGTCAATAATTGTATCATCTGAAATTTATGAATGAGGTTAGGATGCAGGTTGTCTCAGTTACTCTTCTCTCATTGCTGGGACAAATACCTGACACTCAGAATGAAGGAAGGAAAGGTTTATTTAGCTCACGGTTACTGGAGGTTTCAGTCCCTACTCAGCTGGCTCCAAGGTAGAGCACACAGCAGAAAGCAACGTTTCATCGCTGCAGCAAAGAGCAAGAGCGCAAGGGAGGGGCAGCACCAACTCAAGCCACCAGCTTCTCTTCCCACCTTATATTATAAGGCGAATCCCCTGCCCCAGGGCAGGTGCAGCATCCACACCCACAATAATCAATCATAAATTCCAGGAGCTGCCCCATGACTGCATGAGACTTTGGGGCACACCTAGACACAAGCCATAGCACAGGTAAATGTGAAGATTTGTGATACGATTTAAAGCTTATGATGTTGAGAAGGCCAACATCAAATAGTATTTGATGATAATATTAAAAACAGAATATTATCTGACTCCTAATGATCTCTGGCAGTCAAAACTCTGGGACAAGAGAAGCCAGTAAAAGAGAGGGAAACAGTGACCAGTGGGCTGGCAGGAAGACAGTCAAATCAGAGGCAAAGGCTAATCGTATCAGCCTGGTGGAGGAGTCAAATAGGATGAAGGCTGAAAATTGACAGCTGGATTTAGCAATGGAGGCTATGGTGATGTTGATAAAAGTAGTTTTATAGTGTGTGGGTGCAAATTGTTGTCAAGCTTGGGAGTCTATGAAAACATTAATATATACTTATTGAGCATCTGTCTTGTGCCAAGCATTGGAGATTAAATGTGAGCAAGAAATACACAGGCTCTGTCCTACTAGAGAGTTGATTATAACAGTAAGGTAGAATTTCACACCGGAATAAATTTTAAAGCAGACTCTCTTGAAGGAAGAAGGCAAGAGCATGCATGCTGCAGAAAGGATGCTGGGAGGACGGGAATACCCCAGACTGGGCACTGCCTCTGTGAGTTGGGGCTTGCTCCATACTATTTATCTTGATAAGTGAAGTATTTGGCATCTTTTAAGAAGGAATTACTGAGTCTTATTTTCTATTTGGGGAGGGATTTGACTGAGTGCCATAATTTGATTTTAATTAAATTTTGACCCTGCAGTGTTTAGATAGTTTACTTACTGGCTTGATCAAACACTAAAATATGAATTGTTGAAAATATAGCACTTTACATTTTTTGCAGGCAGGGCTGTTTCCATGTGTTCCTTCTTCTGAATACAGATAGTTAACTTGTGGCTTGCGAGGAACTAGAACTGGCAAGCCGCCTTGTATCTCTCTAAATATTGTTCCATACAAATCATGTAAACAGTATTGAAAACTCTAATATTTTCTTAGTTAAATTTTGGCATAAAACCCTGTGTAAATTGAAACAGAAATAAATTGAAGTGATAGATGCCCTAATGTGTATTATGTTATAATCTGATACCTAGGTATTAGTCTTCTATGATTCTGGATAACAAATCTCTGGATAACTATAAAATGTCAGTAGGCTTTCACTTTA
This sequence comes from Ctenomys sociabilis, assembly GCA_004027165.1. NCBI lineage: Eukaryota > Metazoa > Chordata > Mammalia > Rodentia > Ctenomyidae > Ctenomys > Ctenomys sociabilis. The sequence goes on from PVKA01030334.1 coordinate 24,654, forward strand.
TTTTTATGTAGGTAAAATTTCTCTTAGCATAGGGAAAGTTTGCTTTTGTGAATATATTGCAAGTGCACTCATATTTTGCATATTTTATTTGAGTATAAGTAATTCTGCAAAACACTACTACAAAGGAATATGCTTAGACCATGAGAAAGTCACAATATGACCTGTGTATTTTGTTAATTGAAATAAATGAAGTAAGCCTAAACAAATATTGTCATAATCTTTATGAATTTAGCCAAGAGGTTTTATTAAGTAGAGAAATATGACTTCTCCTTGCTGATAACCTGAAGTGAGATGTGTTGTATGCCAAACATGAACATTTCAAGGAAAATATTTCCTCACTGTAAACTTATCTGGAAATTTGACAAATCATGGTCCCAATTTAAAAAAATATATAAAATCAGTGAAATATATTGAAAACTACTTATGGTGGCTATGATTGATCCAGTGACCCAGTACATCCAGAATAAAACAGAAGCCTCAGGAAGCAATAACCCAAAACTCAGCTGATAAAAAAATTATGGCTTAGAATTAGCTCACAGCTCTTGATCGCACCACAGACAGAGCCCCTCAGAGTCTGTGTGAGTGTATTTTTCTAGAATTCAGTAGCTGGGACCACTGACTTTGTAGATGCAATTAAAACTTCTTGGTTTTTGTTTCTTTAGTTCTATGTGTGTGCGTGCATGCGCGCGCGCGCGCGCGCGCGCGCGTGTGTGTGTTTAGACAGGGCACTAAGCCACTGTGTTGCCCAGCTTCTGATCCAACTGCGCTGTCATCTCCTGCCTTTGCCTTCCAACTGGCTGGGATGACAGGCACATATCACCGGGACCACCTTCTATTGACTCCAGGATTTGTTTTATGTTTTTCCTCCAGTTTTCCTGAAGAAGAAGAAGGAGGCTGTTTCCAGGAGCACTGGGCACAATCTGAGCCTGTTTCTACTATTACATGTAATTCTATTTTATTTTATATTTTAAAAATAATTTTATTGAGAAACAAATAATAATGAGACAGTTTTAAAATTGATAAGTAGGAGGGGCCGGGGAGATAGCTCAGTAGAATAAATGCTTGCCTGGCAATTGCAAGGGCCTGAGTTCAATCCCTGGTTCCACCAAAAAAAACCTAAGAACAAAAAACAAAAGCAAAAAACGGTTAGTAGGACAGTTTCAATAATAAATACGTTGCATATTGTTGTCTTAGTGGCTATTCATTGCACAAGATGCAGACATGATATCCTGTCCACAAATGCTATTAGTACAAATCTTTTTATTTACTGAATTAAGAGAATGTAGCCATATGTCTGTCCTAACTATTTTGAATATACAGATACAAAATGGTCATTCATTTGTGTGCCCTTTTTTGTTTAGTTTTGTCAGAGAAGGGTATTCCATTGTCATTTAAATATTGTAGGTGCTCGAATTCAGCAAAATATTACAATATAGTATAGTAGACCATAATAGTAGCGGGTTATACATAGGGCTGCTGATATCATAAGTCTTGACTTGAGCCTTTCATACCTCAGCATATTAATATGGCTTTACTTTTTCTATTTTATTGAGAGACAAATAGCAATGAGACAGTTTCAAAACTGATTAATAGGACAGTTTCAATAATGAATACATTGTACATTGTTACCGTCTTAGTGGTTAACAATAGTACAAGAACCAGAGAGGATATCCTGTCCAAACACTATTAGTGAAAATCTTTCTACTCATTGAATTAAGTGAGAGTAGCTATATATCTATACTGATTATTCTGTACGTACAAATAAAACTGGTCCTTCCTTTGTACCCCCTGTTTTGTTTAGTTCTGTCAGAGATGGGTATTATATTGGCATCTAAATACTATAGGTGCATGAATTCAGCAAAACAATTCAACACAGTTCAGCAGTCCACAATAGTAGTGTGTTATCTGCAGAAGTTGTTGACTTTAGCATTTCACAGCTCAGTATTTTAATATGGTTTTACTTTATATACCTCATTTTTATACTTTTCTGCTGGATGGTTAAGACCAAGATAAAGGAAGACCTATATAACAAGAAATGTAACTTTTGTATCTGTCAGTGTCAGTCAAATCCTCTCAAGATTTACCTTGAAACTCTGTACTGCAGTCTGTAGATCCTTTGTCAGTGTCAGCCATGAGGATGAGTCACAGCCATTGCTTGATCAATTGCCTCTGTGAAAGCCTGAGAGAATGTTTTCTCTCCATGTGACTCTCCTTAGGCACACTCTACATCATCGATCATATTCCTCTGAGGCCCCATAATCTCCTTGAACAGAAAATTTGGGACACAACTGAGTTACACGGTGTTATCGTATAACATAGTATAACTGAGTCTTCACTGACTTTGCAAGGCTAGGGCCAAAATGTTGGGTGTACTTGCAGCCCTCCTTTTTCTCTAATATTTGATCTGCAAACTTAGGTTGTAAACCCTCCAGAAGAGAAGCTTATTATGACCCTACCGCATATGTAGTTAGGTTTAATCTCACTATCTGTCTGAATATCAAACATCGTAGGCATAACAAGAAACAGGTATTTTTCATCAAGTTAATAACAAGAAACAGGTATTTTCCACCTGTTAAATTTTAAGTACCTACATAATATGAAGAAAAAAATTTAAAAAATATTTTAAAAATATGAATAAACAGTTACATATTTTTATACAGAAATTTAGAAATCTAACCATATACAGCACTGTAGCAGGACAGTCTTGTGACTTTTTATCTTGTGTTTTTTTTTTCATTTATTGCCTTTTTTTTTAAAC
>PVKA01030335.1:0-27412 GCA_004027165.1 Ctenomys sociabilis
TTGAAGGTCATGAAAGACATTCATGTACTCACACTGAGGAGAAGCCCCATGTATGTAACTTATGTGGGATAGCTTTCCCCTCACAGTAGTTTTGGGAATCATGAAAGAAGTCATGTTAGTAAAAAACTATATATATGTAAATGAGGTGGGAATTCGTTCCTCTAAAAGCAGTACAGTGGAATAAATTCTATTTATATGAAAAAAAAAAAATATTTTGAGTCATCTTTTTTTCTATTAGGGCATAGATTTATTCTTCAATAAGCAAATAATTGAAGCTTTGCATCATGATTTATATACAAGGATATTAAGTACAGGAAAAAACTAAAAGAACTTATGTGTTAAATGATAGCTTATATTCTAAAATAATTAAATAAATTAGAGAATAACCATAGAATAGCATCAAGACATCTTCATTATCAGACTTATTGAAAAGATAGAGAATATAGATGAACTCAATTTAAATTTTAAATATCTAGACAAAAAAGATGAAGGAAACAAAATATCACTGGTATGCATTTCTAGGGTAGATTTATGGATAAATGCTACTGTTTTCATAATTTGAAAATTTTCTCCAATAATTTTTATATTCAATATGCAATATATATTTATTCCTTGTAATATTAAAAAGTTATTTCAATTTTTCCTCAATGTAGCTAACCTAGTATTAAATCAGATATAAAAGATCCAATTTAAGGACTTAAATAATGTAGTTTACAATGTAGTTGGCAATTTTCTTGTTGTTTATCCTTCAATACAAGCTCCTGTTTTATTTGTTCTTTTTTTAGGTCTTTTTGGGACAGGGTTTTATTTTGAAGTTCAGGCTGGCCTTGAACTTACTTTGTAGCCCAGGCTGGTCTCAAACTCCCAGTGATCCTCATTATCAGACTTATTAAAAATATAGAAAATATAGATGAATTCAATTTAAATTTTAAATATCTAGACAAAAAGATGAAGGAAACAAAATATCACTGGCAATTATGATAAACCTTTTTTCTTTCAAAGAAAGAAAGGAGGGGAGAAATCCTTCTACAATATTTAAAATGTATCACATGGATTAAATTGTAGCTATTATATGTAGTTGACTCTCTCCCTCTCTTTCCTTTCCTCCCTCATTCTCCTTACTCTCTCTTCCTCCCTCCTTTTTTTCTATCTAGCCTAAAATACAGGTGTCATTTCCTAAGATTTGGTATTATTATAGACAGCTAAATTAGGTAGAAATGTTACAGGCAGTCAGACAGGACTGGCTCACATTACAATTAGGGCCAGGCAAAGGCTTATTCTACTGAGCCATTTCCCCAGCCCTACAATTACAGCCAGTGGTGCCTCTGTTGGAGGCCAGGCTTCAAGATAATGACAAAATGACCAGGCCTACATGCCTCCCTAAGAGATAAATAATAAATTAACATTAACATCAGTCTTCCCAGTGGGTGGCCAGAATCCCCTAGTTAATGTCTTCCTTAAAAAGGTCCTTGTTCTTTCCATGTATATTTGTTATATGACCTGTTACCTATTAGATCAGTATCACCTAAGTGGCCAAATTTGTAACTTTATTGGTTGATTACAGTTTTGTGCTGCATTGTGCCCACCTCATGACTTTGTACCTACTTAAAACTTCCTTTGTAAATGGTAATCTGCTTGGAGCCCTCCCTTCCTGTCTCTGAGAAGCTATTTCTACTCCCCAATAAAATTTTCTACTCTTAACCTCCGTTGTTCTTTAGAATTGATTTTGGGAAACGCATATTCAGCATATCTGACATCTAGCAGGTTGGGAATTACACTTATTTCCTCTATAATAGTATTACCAGATAATTCTTTTGCAAAATCATTACTATTTACTTTAAACTGCTTATGTGCAGTGTATGGAACATGGGGACTAATGTAGGGACTACTTGATCTTGGCAAGAAACTTATGCCTTCAGCTGGAGCTACCTGCCAGCCACAAAATACCCACTACTGATAGCATAGGAAATAATCACTACTGAAACTCATTTGTACCTGTAGGTTTTTTTAATCTCTTCGTTTGATGCTCCCTTATGCAGACCAAGAATTTCATACAGAGTTTCTCCAGTTGTTGACATAGACCGCTGTCTTTGGTTAGGTGGGTTACATGCCATTTTCTCAGGCTGAAAAACCAAAGAAAAAAATAGCCACGGAGGTCATACTCATTAAATTCCTGTCTCTAAAGGGGTAAAGACATTCCATTCTTAAACTTCTGTAAAAATGACAGTGTGAAGTGTATTTGTACGTTCTTGCAAAATGAGATGAGAAAACTGGTAAGAGCTGAAGTAGAGTCTCCAACTAGGGGATCAAAGGCAGACACACAAATGGAATATGGCTCCATCCACACAGTTACATTAAAGAAGTTGCTATCCTAACAAGTAACTGGCTCAAAAGTGTTAAGAACCAATCCTCAAAGTTTAAGCAAGTTTAATTTTTTATTTTCCTTTGGGTAGAATTTGTATAATTTCTGTTTTGTATATTTTTGGGTAGATTTGTATAACTTCTGTTTTGTATATTTTCCAAACTTAGCCAACAATTTTATTCTAACTCTATTGAGCTGGCCAGTGAACAAGAATTAAAAAAGGAAAAAAAAAACCCACATCCTCCCATAATCAGGACAACATTCATGGTCTTTTCTAGGACTTAGCTTGGAGCTTCTCTGCAGCTGTGAAGTCCCCACACTTTCCCACAGCCTGCATTACTCCAGGGTCCTGTGCTCCTTTTCCTGTGATCTATTCAGTAAGGGTTAGGCTCTTGTAGATCCTTGGGAGCTATTTCTCTGTTGCATTGTGGTTTTGGAGGCCTCAGAGAAACCAGCACACCCAGGGACATTATATCTACCATTTAGCATTAGTATCTTCACCATAAGGATAGTACTCCATCCATAAGACTATCTTAATGTTTTAGAAATCATGCATATAATATATAGAGGACAAAGTAAGCTAAAAAAAAAAAAAGGCAGCTATTTTTTATAGAAGGAGGCACACTGCACCACTCAGAGCATACACTAGTCAGAATAAAGATGTGGTCAAAAATATAAAATTTCAGTTAGATAGGAAGAATATGTTCAACAGAGCTCTTGGAAGGCATGGTGACTATAGTTCAACATCATGCATTGTGGTCCTAATAATTCCTAAGAAAGTAGATTTTAGATGTTGTCACCATAAAAAGGTAAGAATGTGGGATGATGGATATGTTCATTAGCTCAATTTAGCCATTCTACAATCTATACCTATAACAAAATATATTGCATATAATAAACATATACAATTTTGCCAATTTAAATAATCAAATTGCATCAATATCATTCAGAGTTTTTGAAAGTAGAGGTTAATAGGCATTTTCACAAGTATCTTTTAAGACATTTTGGCTAGAATTAATATAGCAGATAATCTTACTAGCCAAGTAGTTCTCCTTTATCTGAGGAGTACATGGGTCTTCATGGCAACATAAGCCTTTTCTTTTTTTCCAGTGCTAGGAATCAAACTCACTGGGGTACATTCTCAGCCCTTTTGAAATTTTATATTGAGGCAGGGTCCCTTCTCCCTCAGCCTCTGTGGTAGCTGGAATTGCAGGTGTATGCCAACCCTGCAGTACAGTATATACTTTCTTTAACATCTGCTACAGTTTCACATGATCTTCATTGAGTAGATGAGGAATAGGCACCTGACCCACACCAGACAAGTTAGAATTCTCTAGATTATTTGTGTAAAAGAAAACTCCCAGATGGACATGCTATCCCTGATAAAATCTAGGTATCATGGACTTCTCTGCATTGAGAGGGGTTGAAACTAACCTACACATGAGGAGCAGTAGTAGATAGAAACAGCCCTGAGCCGCAGTGGCCCCAGTTATTCCCAGGTCTACTTGAATCTTCCCTTCCAACAATATGAAAATCCATCCTTTCATATTTTGAGCCAATAAAATTCCTCTCTATACACAGATTTACATATTTTTCTTTTGATTCTGTTTTAGCTAGGTTTTGGTTACTGTCAACCATGACTTGTAAGTGCCACATACTCATCTCAGTTAAACACTGGTAGTATCCTGAGCAGTCTCATTTGGCAGAACTGGGGATAGAACTCAGGCCCTTGCACTTGCCAGGCAAACACTTATTCTACTGAGCTATCTCCCCAACCCTGACATTGTGGATTTTCTTAAATCTCCATACCTGTTCTTTCTTTGAGTTGAATGTAGTTTCAGGTGCTTGAGAAAGAATACTTTGGGAAAGATAAGGGCGATATACTGACATTCAAACCAAACAAATTCTTCTGTATTTCATACATCACTAGTACATAAACAGTAATCAATCTTAGTTTTTTAAAGAAAGGTATGTAGAAAATAATTCAAGAGACCAAGGTGGAAAAAGTACAGTAAATAATTGTTGGGAGCTATGTAAGCTAGGAAATTGATCAAATGTGTGTAGGGGGACTAAGCCGCAGTGCCTAAAGCAAACAAGCTACCTCAGTCCTGGGATAAACATCCTGTCTGGTGGAAGTCGGCTATTAGTCTCTAGGCAACCTCGAGTCACATGTTACTAACTTTGCCAAAGTATAAATAAAGGATCATTTTATTGTGCTGGTGCATGAGTGTTGTCCATCAGGTAGACCAGTGACCACCTAGCTTAGCTTTTTTCTTCTTGTCTATCTTTCTCATTCCTGTTGTTATTTCTCCCCAGGTAGGACTAATCTTAGTGAGACCAACAGATCTCAGTATTCGGCACCCAGTTAGGATGCCTGGTATGAGGTAAGTGTGGGTGGATGCCGCTCTTCCAAAGAGCGGGCATCAGGGAGGGAAGTGGACTGATTGGAGCCAGCAGTAGTCTGCACAGGTGTACATAGGAGCTGGTGCACTAGGTGTAAAACTTGGTGATAGAGGCTCACTAGGGCCAGAGAGATATGGGAACACAGAGATAAAGAGACTCGAGAGAATCCTAATAGGGAAATGTTTGATTGAGTTAGAAACGGGAAACAGAGTTTCAAGGACCATAAATGGAGCTGGGGAGATGGCTCAGTGGAATAAGCACTTCCCTGGCAAGCACAAGGGCCTGAGTTCAATCCCCGGTTCCACCAAAAAAAAAATGCTTATAGATGTATGTAAAAATGGTTGTTGTTTTCTTTGTTTTTGTATTTGTGCTACTTTCTGACACCACCATGAAGGACTTAAGTGGAGAACTGTTTTAACATTAAATTCTAAGCAGGAGACAGAGGGTAGGACAAAGGTAGAGCAGATAGAGCTTAAACCTTCTAGCTTTCCTGAATTAGACAAAAGTAGAAAAAGTTCTTTTATTTTATTCGGATTATGTCTAAAAGTTTATTTGTGTACTTTTTGGATTTACAGTTACATACTTACAACTTCTATACATGAAATTTTTATTTGATTTTTTAAAGCTTATTTTTTATTAATAGGACAGTTTCAATAATTAATACATTGTACATTGTTATCTTTTCAGTGGTTATCGATAGTACAAGATACAGACAGAACATCCTGTCTAAACACTATTAGTATAAATCTTTCTTCTCATTGATTTAAGTGAAAGTAGGTGTGTAGCTATCCTAATTATACTGTATATACAGATACAGAATGGCCCTTCCTCTGAATCCCCTTTCTTTGTTCAGTCCTGTTTGAGATGGAGATTCACTGGCATCCACCTACTATAGGTGCGTGAATTCAGTGAAACAATCCAACACAGTCCAGCAGTCCACAATGGTGGTGGGTTATCCACAGAAATTATTGACTTGACTCTTTCACAGCTCAGCATTAATTTGACTCTACATTATATACCTAGTTTTTATACTTTTCTGCTGGATGATGAAGACCAAGATAAAGCAAGACCGATATAACAAGAAATGTATCTTTTGTATTTGATAAGGTCAGACAACTCCCCTCAGGATCTATCCTGTGCTTGACTGATTTGCTCTCTGTGAAAGCCTGTGAGAATGTTTCCTTGATCAGAAAATTTGGGACACAACTGAATTACATGATGTTATGGTACAGGTTCTGCTATGTCCTGAGTCTTCACTGACCTTGAAAGGCTAGGATCAAAATGTTGGCTGTCCTTGCAGCCCTTCTGTTTGTCTAATTTTGGTCTGCAAACATAGGTTGTTAACCCTCCAGAACAATACCTTATTATTGCCCTACTACATTTGCAGTTGGATTTAACTTTTCCATCTGTCTGAATATCAAACATTTTAGGCATAACATGGAACAGATATTTTCCACCAAGTATTGATTTTTTAAACTTTAAGTCCCTACAGAAAATGGAGATAAAAATTTTTAAAAATGAAATATATCTAAAGAATATAAATAAACAAATATATATATATATATGCAGAAATTTAGAAATCTAACAATATACAACATTGTAGAAGGACAATCTTGTGACTTTTTTTCTTCTCTTTGTTTCATTTATTATCCATTAAAATTTTTTTTACTTGTGAGACAGTATGGTAATAGTTGGTATGTCATGACAAGAAGTACATATTTAGAAAACCAGAATGACAGGTATTTCAAGCATTACCACACTATTACACATTGCTGTGTTCAGTGCAGCTGCTTGGTTCAGAGGTATCAGCATGCATAGTTAGTCAGGGTTAGAGTCCTTCCAATTAACTGCTAGTTTCAAAAACCTGCTAATGTTTCTCAGGATTATTGCCTTATCCATATTGTGCATATAATGGTATGGCTTTGCCCTTGTCATGTTTCCCAGATTTTCTCCTTGCCCTCTCTCTGTTGTCAAATCCTCAAGTTTTCATTTTCCTTTTAATTGTGTTATACCTTTCTATTCATATTTCTTCTTTTGATTTCTTACACTAGGGAGACTATACGATATTTACACATGTGAGTCTGGCTTATTTCACTTCTGATTATATCTTTAAGTGGCATCCACTTAAATATAAATGCTTTGAGTTTATCATTCTTTATAGCTGAGTAATACTCCATTCTATAAAAATACCACATCTTTTTCAACCATTCCTCATGTGATGGGTATCTTGATGGTTTCCAAGATTTGGCTATTACAAATTATGCTGCTATAAACATAGGTACACATATATCACTATGAAATGAAATTTTCAGTTCCTCCAGGAAAATTCCCAGTGGAGGTATAGCAGGCTTGAATGGGATTTCCAGTCCTAGCTTTTTAAGGAATCTCCACACTGATTTCCATAATGGTTGTACTAGTCTACATTCCCACCAGCAGTGGAGAAGGGTTCCCTTTTCTCTGCAGATCTTCCACAATTGTTGTTGGTTGATTTCTTTGTGATGGTTATTCTTTCTTGAGTGAGATGGTATCTCAGTGTTGTTTTCACTTGCATTTCACTGATGGCTAGTGATGTGGATCATTTTTTCATATATTTATTCACTTCCTTAATTTCATCCTCTGAGAAGTGTGTGTTCATCTCAGATGCCCATTTCTGAATTGGGTCTTTAAATTTTGGGGCTTTAATGTTTTTTAGTTCTTTATAAATTCTAGAGAGCAGACCTTTGTTAAGATTTTTTCAAAGTTTGTGGGTTGTCTTTTCACCTTGTTGGTGATCTCTTTTGACATACAAAAACTTCTCAATAAAAGGTCGTCCCAGTTGTTGATTGTTTCAGTATTACCCAGGCGATTTGATTTTTGTACACGAACTCTTTGCCTACCCCTATGTCTTCAAGAGTTCCTCCTACTATTTCCTCCAGGAGATTTAGTGTTTCTTATTTAATGTTTAGATATTTAATCCATTTTGACTTTAGCTTAGTGCGTGGTGATAGTCCTGGGTCAAGTTTTAGTTTCGGGCATGTAGAGGGCCAGTTTTTCCAGCAGCATTTGTTAAAGAGGCTATCTTTCTTCCAGTAAGCATGTTTGGCCCCTTCGTTGAAGATCAGGTAGCTGAATGTGTTTGTGGAGGCCTCTGAATCTTCTACTCTATTCCACTGATCCTAAGGTCTATTTTGTTGTCAATACCATGCTGACTTTATCACAGTGGTGTTGTAGTATAGTTTCAAGTCAGGATGTAATGCCTCCTTGCCTTGTCCTTGTTGGCCAGGATTGCCTTTGTTATTATAGGTCTTTTCTGGTTCCAAATAAATTTTAGGAACAATTTCTCTAGGTCTGGGACATATGTTGGTGGTAGCTTGATAGGAATTGCATTAAATCTGTACAATTTTGGGAGTATGGCCATCTTCACGATGTTAGTTCTCCTATCCAGGAGCAGAGAATATCTTTCCATTTTCTAAAATCCTCTATAATTTTTTTTCAGAGGACTGTAATTTTCTGTGAAAAGATCTTTGACTTCTTTGGCTAAGTGAATTCCAAGATATTTCATTTTCCATGGTGCCATTGTAAAAGGTATTGTTTCTATAATTTCCCTCTCCATGTGTTTGCTATCTGTATAGAAGAATGCTATTGACTTTTAGGTATTGACGTGGTATCCTGCTATGCTGCTGAATTTGTGTATCAATTCTAATAGCTTCTTGGTGGAGTTTTTTGGGGCTTCCAAGTAAATTAATAATGATAATTTAATTTCTGTCACCTGCAAATAATGATAATTTAACTTCTTCTTTACCTATTCTTATTCCTTTTATTTCTCCTTCTTTTCTAATGGCTCTAGCTAATGATTCCAGAACTATAGGAGGGGTGATAGAGGACATCCTTGTCTTGTACCAGTTCTAAGGGTAAAATATTTCAGTTTTTCTCCATTTATAAATATTTTAGCAGTTGGATTGTCATAGATGGCTTTTATCACATTGAAGTAGATGCCTTCTATTCTAATTTTCTGTAGAACTTTGAAGATGAATGACTGTTGGATTTTGTAAAATGTTTTTTCTGCTTCAATTGAGATGATCATGTTGTCTTTAGATTTCAATCTATTGGTATAGTATATTAGATTTGTAGATTTTTGAGCATTGAACCATCCTTGTATCCCTGGGATGAATCCTACCTGGTCATGGTTTATGATCTTCTTGATGATTTGCTGTATTCTATGCACTAGGATGTTATTGAGGAGTTTTGCCTCTGTTCATGAGGGAGATTGGCCTGTAATTCTCTTTTTTAGTTTTGTCTTTCCTTGGTTTTGGAATCAGTATAAGACTTGCTTTTAGGAATGATTTTGGGAGGACTGCTTCCTTTTCAATTTCATTGAAGAGTTTGAGGAGTGTAGGGATTATATCTTCTATAAATTTCTTATAGAATTCAGCTGCGAATCCAGCAGGACCTGGACTTTTCTTTGTCGGCAGGCTTTTTGTTACGTTTTGCATTTTGTTGGCTGCTAATAGATTATTGAGAGTTGTTATATCTTCTTGATAAAGTTTTGGTAATTTGTACCTTTGGAGGAATCTGTCCATTTCTTCTGTGTCTTCTATTCTGTGAGCGTAAAGATTCTCAAAGTAGCTACTGATAATCTTCTGAATTTCCACTGGGTCTCTTGTGATTTCACCATTTTCATCCTTTATTGCATGTACTTGAATTTTTTTCTTTACTCTTTTTGATGAGGATGCCTAGAGGCTTATCAACTTTATTTAGTCTTTCGAAGAGCCAATTTTTTGATTTGTGGATTCTTTGAACTGTTTTCTTCATCTCAATTGAATTAATTTCTGCTCTAATCTTTATGATTTCTTCCTGTCTTTGGGCTCTGGGTTTGGTTTGCTCTTCTTTTTCTAGATGTTGGAGGGGCAACATTAGGGTGTTTTTTGTTCCCATTCTGTTTTCTTAATGTGTGAGTTCATAGCTATGATTTTTCCTCTGAGAACTGCTTTCATTGCATCTCATAGATTCCGGTAAGTTGTGCTTGAATTTTCACTGAATTGTAGATATTGTTGAATTTCTTGTTGAATTTCTTCTGTGACCCATTGATTGCTGAGTAGGATGTTGTTTAATATTCATATATTTAACAGGTTTTTCTGGTTTCTTTTGTTGTTTATTTCCAGTTTCATTGCACTGTAGTCAGATAACATGCATGGGACTATTTCTGTTTTCTTGCATATACTTAACCATGACCTATGAATTAGTATGTGGTCTATTTTAGAAAATGACCCATGTGTAGCTGAAAAAAAAATATGTATTCAGCTGTGGTTGGGTGGAACACTGTATATGTCCACCAGGTCCATTTGTTCCAAGGTCTGGTTCAGTTCTGCTTCTTTGCTAATTTTTTGTCTGGTTGACCTATTTTTTTGAGACAATGGGGTATTAAGGTCTCCTGTTAAGATTGTGGTCTTGGATATTAGATTTTTTATGTCCATTCGGATTTGTCTTATATAGTTGCATGCTCCTGTGTTTGGTGATAGATATTTATGAGTGTTACCTCTTCCTCTTGAATTTTTCCCCAACCAATATATAGTTGCCTTCTGTATTTCATTTGATCCTTCTTGGTTTGAAGTTGAGACTGTCTGAGAACAGAAATGGTACTCCTGCTTTTGTCTGAGGTGCTGGGGCATGAAGTATTGTTTTCCATCCTTTGACTTTGAGCCTATGAATGCCCTTTTGAGTTAAGGTGTTTCTTGAATACAGCATATTGTTGGATTTTGTTTCCTAATCCACTGTGCCAGTCTTTTTCTCTGACTTAGTGAATTGAGTCCATTTACATTGATGGTTATAATTGAAATTATAATTGACTTATGATTGATATGTTATTTACCTGGTCTTGTTTACTCCTTTTTGTCCTGTGTTTAATTGTTTGCTGTATTTAGTGGGTTCCTTCTGTTCTTGTTCATAGAGTTCTGATCATTGTGGTCCCTTTCTAGAACATCTTTCAGTAGTCTGTGCCTACTGAAGTTATAGGGCTGGCTTTATCATCATGAAATTCTTTAGTTGTTCTTTGTTATGGAAGTATTTCACTTCTGCATCAAACTTGAAATAGAGTTTTGTAGTCTGGGCTGGAATTTTCTTCATAGAGGCCCTGAGGTACTCTGCTCCATGCTTTTCTTGACTTCATGGTTTGTGAAGAGAAGTCGGCTGTAATTCTGATGGTTTTTCCTTTGAATATGATCTGCTTCTTCTCTCTAGCAGCTTTCAATATATTATTCTTATGCTGGATTTCTGGAATCTTAACTATTATATGTGTTGGCACGTTTTTAATTGGGTTGAAGTTATTTGGCATTCTGTATGCTTCGGTTACTGAATGTCAAATTGTTTCCTGATATTTGGGAAGTTTTCTGCTATTACTTCTACCCACACTCTTTTTATATCATTTGTATTGACTCCTTCTTTCTCATTGATGCCTATTCAACTCACATTGTTCATCCTGGCATCATCTTCCTAGTTGTTTTTAAGAGATCCTTTCTCACCGTTTCATTAGCTGCATCAGCATCTTCAAGAACTGAAATTTTGTCTTCACTTTCAGTCAAACTGTTATGTAGGCTTGTGGTTGAGATTTTAAGTTCCTCTATATCTCTTTGACTGCTTCATGAGATCTATTTCTTTCCTGTATTGCTCATTGAAGGAATCCATCATTTTTCCAATCTTTTCTACTTTTTTATCACTGTCTTCTTTAGAAGCACCTATTAATTCTTTTACCACAGAGTTCTTTTTAGTTTGGGCTTCCTCCATATGTTTCTGTATTTGATTCTTTACTTGAGATGCTATGAGTTCAGAGATTTCTTTTTCTGTTCCAGAAATTAATTCTGCTTTAAGTTCCGCTATACCTTTCTGCTCTTGTTTCTTTACTTCCAAAGCTATTAATTCATACATTTCAGCTGAGCTAGTATTCTCTGCACTTGTTCTTGGTGGGCTCAAGGCCTGAGATTGCATTTTGCCCCTTCTCTTTGTCGTTTTGGATAACTCAGACTTCTGAGCTTTGGTGTAGAGCTTTGGTGCAGTTATATCCCGAGCATCTAATGAAATTTGGGTATAGCTCTATTAAGTTTGAGTTTATCCAGTTATATCTGGTTTGAGTCTACCTGTTTTGTTAAGCTCCTTCATGCTGTAGCCCTTGGAAATGAACCTGTGCTGCTCCTCTGCTGTGCTCCTGTCACAGTGGGCACAGGGAAGCACAGAAGCTCTCCCACACATTAGCTGGACCTGGGTTTGGGGTGGATGGGAGGGGTGGAGGTTTCATGAGAAAGCAGGACAGAAAGGAAAAAGTTCTTTTAAATTTTGAACAGCTGGTACCAAGCAGCACTGGGCCCTTGTGGGGAGGAGCACAAACTGGACTCTGGGAGGCCCTCCATGCTCGTCTTAGGCAGACCCAGCTGAGATTCCCCAGTCACCTGCATATTCGTTTGCCCCATCCAGCCACAGAGATTTCTGTATACTATAGTTCTGTGCAGCTGGTGCTACCTAGGAGGGTCGTGACTATAGTACACAGTGACCTTGGCACTGGCTGTGTGCATTGCTGGCATCACAACTTTGTTAGACTCAAGATAGTATCTATGGTTAAAATCTGGGCAAAAACAAAATACTCAATGGATTTTAAGGAGCAACAAGCCACAGTCTTGGCTATGGTAGCTCAGGGAAATTTCACTGAGTCACAGATCAGGACTTAAGTCTCAACTGAAGTAGACTCGTTTTCTTTATCTCCTTTGCAATTGGCATTATAAAAAGCCAGATGGATGGGGGAATCCATGAAGGATTTTCAACATCTTTGCTTATTTCTGAAGTTCAAGTTCCCAATATTCCAGGACAAGTTGTATATCTTCATGAAGTTGCACCTTTTAAAACTTAAAAAAAAATTGAAACACACTGTTGGGCCAGCCAAATAAATAAGCTCAGTGGATTAAAGTGCCTGCAAGCAGGCACAGGAGTTGGGGTTCAATCCTGGGCCTGCCTTGCTGGCTCTGCCCCTGGGGCACACTGAGACAGATGATTGAGACTGGGCATGATGACATGTGCCTGTAATCCCAGCTCTTGGGAGGCTGTAATCCCAGCACAAGTCCAATCTAGCAGTGAGACACTGATTCTGTACACCATGTAGACCCTTTCCTAAAATACAAAAAAAAAAAAAAAGAAAAGAAAGAAAGAAAGAAACATGCTGTTGCTTCTTATGGCCCTACTGACCTTTGCATTGCAAATATGTAAGCAAAGTCAGACAGCTAAGATTAGGGCCTGGAGGGAGTTCCCTTGTAAAAGTGAAACATCCTTTACCTTGGTGTCTCTTAGCCAAGATTTTGTTGCACATTTTTATTGCAATCTATGGAGAGGATTATTAGTGACACAGAAGCTGGCAATTAATAGTTCAACAATTGGCCTTCAAAAATGCAAATGAAGAGGCTTTAAGAGCCCATAAAAAGTGGCTATAGTGTTTTGAGATGATTCGGATTTGTGCAGATATTGGCCCCTCCAATATGCAGGGTGCTGCCTTGGCAGCAGCTGTTAGCTCAGGTTATTCATCCACAGTCTAGAAAAATAAGGTAGTTTGTTTTCATTGTGGCAACAAGGGACATTTAGCCAAAACTGTTCTGCTGCACCTAAGACAATACAAACTTTATTTATCTCTTTAATAAAACCCTACGGTCTATGTACTAGATATAGACCAGGGTACCACTGGGCAACTGACTGTAGATCTAAAACTGATTTGGAAGGTCGACCAATTCAGGGAAACTTCCAAAGAGACTCATCTTGGCCCCATCAAACAATGGGGCACTTTCTTCTCCCCTACCAGATGTGTCTTTGACCTTTGAAGAGTGACAACCAATAGAGGAGACTTGGACCTCTGTTCCTCCTTTAGACTCCTACTGAATCTTGACGTGGGCCCAAATTATTCCTACTGGAGTCTATGGACCTATGCCTCAGGGTACAGTGGGAATCTTGCTAGGCTGCAGCAGTCTCATTTTTTGAAAGGTCTCCAGATGTTTGCCTTTTGTCATCAGTGATGATTATGCAGGGAAATCAAAGTCACAATTCAGTCCACCAAAACAATTGTATAAACCACGGGAGACATTTATATCCCTTAACTAGTCATTCTTTCCTTGATAAAAAAAATTTAAAATTAATAAAGAAAAAATAGGGATTGGTTGTTTAAAGGAAAAAATTTTAAAGGACTTTTTCAAATGCAAGTGTGGATGGCCCCAGGTAAGGCAGCTGAGCTGCCCACTTGGAGAGATAAAGGGGGCCATTCTTCCAAGAACAGAGCTTAGCAGAAAAGCAGGAAGAAGAGTGGTTGTCTCTCTCCATTACAATTGACACTAAAATAAAAGTTTTTATATTTTCCCCTTAAGGTGATTAGATTAAAAAGGTTATTTCTATCCTAATGATAAAAACAATTTGTTTAAAAAAATTCTGGAAGATTTACAATAATAGGGATATTTTTAAAAATTACTTTTAAAATCCTTTAATTCCTAATAAAGTTGATGGTTTGTTTTATGGCCCTAAATCAAAATGGGTTTTAGAAAAAGGCTTTGATATTTTACAAACAAATATATAAGTTTGGGGTACAACCTAAAAGCAGTGCATTTTATTTTATTTTATTTATTTTTTATTTTATTGAAGTACAAATATCAATCAGACAGTTTTAAGACACCTTAACAAGACAGATTCGATAAATTAATACATTGCAAACTGTTTTCATACTGTTTTGGTATCGTACAAGGTGCATACATGATATTATACTTGCAGACATTATTATAGCAGATACCTCTTATCAGTAAATTAAGAGTGTAGCTGTTTACTTATCTTATTTTTTATATCTGAATTATATCAAAAATTCAATAATTATTTTCCCAGTGGATGACCATAGTACTAGAAGCCGACATAATACCCTGTCCAACCACCATTAGTGCAAATCTTGCCTCGCATAGGATTATGTAGAAGCACAGCGTTATCTATCCCAACTATACTGTCTATACACACACATCAAGATTTCTTCCTTTGTCTACACCTGTCAAAAGTGGGCACTCCATTGTCATTCAACTAACTTAGGTGCTTGAACTCGACAACATAGGATACTAATCAGCTTTTCTTCTGGATGGTTAACAACATAAGTTCACAAATCAGAGTTGGAGAAATAGAAGAGCCACAAGGCCAGCCAACATTTTGGCTCTAGCCTTTCAAGGTCAGCGAAGACTCAGGACATAGGAGAACCTATACTGCAACACCATGAAACTCAGTTGAACTCCAAATTTCTGAACAAGGAGATTATGGAGCCACAGAAGAAAGAGATTGAAGTTCTGTAGTGTTCCTGGGGAGAGTCACATGGAGAGAAAACTTTCTCTCAGGCTTTCACAGAGAGCAAACTGGTCAAGCATTGGCCGTGACTCATGCACATGGATGACACAGACAAAGGACCTACAGAATAATGTACAGGACTACAAGATAAACCCTGAGGGAACTTCACTGACCACATAAGAAACATAAAGTTACATGTGTTGGTATATAAGTCTTGCTCTATCTAGATCTTAACCATCCAACAGAAAAGTATAAAAAATGAAGTATACATCGTGGGGCCATAATATTAAGCTGAGCTGTAAATGGCTATGGTCGACAACTTCTTTGAATAACTCACTATTGTTGTGGAATGCTGGACTGTGTTGGACTGTGTTGTCGAGTTCAAGCAGTGCATTTTAAACAGTAGCTTGATTTTGACATCCCACTTAAATAATAAAAGTCCTAATGATGACTTCCAAAGGGGTACAAGCTCTGATGACTTTTTCATATTTGGGCCTCCTAATACTTATTGTGTTCAGCAGATTAAACAAAATTGGCCACAAATGGAGTTGACTAGTGAAGGAAAAGCATTTAAAGGGCTATTGGGCACAGGTACAGATGTTTCAGTTACTGGTCAGCATCACTCGCCTGGGGCATGGCCTCTGGATGTGGCCACTACAGATTTATAAGGGGTGGGCAAGGTTTCTTATCCTAGAAGAAGTGATAAATTGCTAACTTGGAGGGATGCAGAAGGCCATTCTAGATATTTTTCACCATATGTTCTTCCCCATAAACCAGCCAATCTACGGGGTGTGACATATTACAAGGCATGTGAGCACTGCAATAAGGATTTCCTGGTCCTGTAGCTATTATTCCTTTACATTTTTTCCTTATGGTGATTGATTTAAAAGACTTTCTTTTCTATTCCTCTCTATCATGAAGATAAAACATGTTTTGCTTTTCATTTACTCTGTATTAATAATCAGGACCCTATGCACTGTTTTCAATGGTGTTGTCTACCACAAGGTGTGGTGAATACTCCAACCCTATGCAAAGAGTTTGTGGTTCCAGCCATTCAGTCAGTGCTATAGGCCTATCTATCTGTAGATGACATTCCTTTGGCACATGAATCCTCATCCATTTTATACTGCATGTTTATCCAGCTAGACGATGCTTTCTGCAGTGCAGGTCTAGTGATAGCCCCTGAAAAGATGCAAACTATGGCACCCTTTCGTATTTGTGATGCCTTATTCAACAGAGGCAAATTGTGCTCCAAAATGTTCAGATCCAGGTTAGACATTTTATAATTCCAGATGATTTTCAAACTCTATTTGGTAATATTAATTGGCTTCCCCCAGCTCTCAAGCTAACTATTCATGAGTTAAGTCCTCTCTTTGACATTCTTGAGGTAGACTCAGCCCTTACTTCTAAAAGAACACTTACACCACAGGCTAAGACTACCTTGGATAAAGTACTTTTTTCTTTCTTTCTGTATTTAGGACAGGGTCTACAGGGTGTACAGGGTCTCACTAAGTAGATCAGATTCATAGTGATTCTCCTGTTTTCAGCTTCATAAGTGCTGGGATTACAGGTGTGTGCCACCATGCCCAGTCTCAATTGCTGTCTCAATGTGCCCTGGGGGCAGGGCCACCATGGCACACCGGGGAATCAAATCTTGGCCACTGCGCTCTTCCTAAGAAGGTGCTTTAGTCCACTGAGGTTGGCCCTCTGCCTTAATAAAGTTAATCAGTCTCTCTCTAATGCTCAGCTCTCCAGAGCTGATCCATCTTTGCCAACGCTTTTAATCATTTTCCCAACTGATAATATGCCCACTGGGGTTCTTTGGCAGTCTCAGGGTCCCTTACAAAGGCTACACATTCCACATACTCTACATAAAACTATTACCCCCTCAGATGCTATTCAATAAGTTCTGTATCTAATACCACTTTTCATCAAAATGCTTCTGACTTAAACAGTTTCATTTGACTTGAGCACAGGCCCAGGAAATTGTTAAACAATGTTTTTTCATGTATAAAACACTATTAGCCTTTTAAATTCTACAAAAGATGGAGGTACAGCAACAGAAAGAGGAGCAAGTAAAATAAAAAGGGTCCTTTGAAGAGATCTCCATACTGGACAATGGAAGGTACCCAGTGCACTACTAACCTAGGGGAGAGGATATGCTTGTGTTTTTCCAGAGAATGATGAATGACCTATTTGGGTACAAGAGTGTGCTATCAAGCTATACCATGAAGCCAGATCTGGAGAAAAAGTTAATGAGAAGCCAAATCCAAGCTGTATCCTATTAAAGGAACTGACAAGATGGAAATCTAAGGTCTAAATAGATGGTAAAAATATAAAGATAACTGTGCTAAATTTGAGTAATAGACAAAAAAATAAAATGTGCTTATTAGAGATAAAAGACTATTCCTTCCAAAATTTTTTGACAAGAGATCTGTGCTTAATGACAAGTAACAAAATCTGACTAGTCTATGTACAATTATAAATTTCAAAACAAAATTGCAAGAGTTACTATAAAAATAATCTGGCCAGAAATATATAATTGAGTGCACTCATAATTGTGTAAATATGGTTATCTGTGTGTATCGTGTATTTGTCTATGTGTGTGCCATTCTATGAACAGTTGTTCCCCCTTTTTCAGTGTAATTTGTTGATCATTTGTTCATAATGCAGTGTGAAGTATAGGCTTAAAAGCATGCCTTTTCTTAAGTTACCAGCTGGTCTAAGTGATTTCAAAATTGTTTTATACATAGCTTATCAAAAATATTAAATTAATTAAACAAAAATTCCTTGGAGTAGGGACAAATTATTCAGAGAGGCGTCCTATTGATGAACAGGAGGTGTAGTCAGCCTTTTTGTTCCTTAATGAGGAGCTCCCAATAATCTCTATAATCTCTTAGGAGACATCCTCAATAAATTAGTCTTTGGTATACAGGTAAAAGTCTTTCAGAAAAATTACATTGGGTTTTCTCTTAAAAATTGTTTTGTTATTCATCTAAATTAAGGAACATTTGCACATGTGTATGATAACTCGTATTTTTAATCTCATGTTGTCTTAAGTGTATCTATATTTCCAAGTGCATAGGTACTCTAAAATGTTGAACAAAGGTTGCTTATTGTAGTAAGACTTTCTTTTAAATTAAGAAAAAGGCAGGGGAAAGAAAAAAAGTCTTGTGATGCATATCCTATTTAAGAGTAATTATTTAGGTAAGAAGTTATTATGTGTTACAGAAGATTGGTTAATGAGGTTATGTTATGTCAAAACAAAAATGTAAGCATGTCATAAAAGATTGTCCTGCTACAATGTTGTATACGGATTGATTTCTAAATTTCTGTGTAAAAATGTGTAATTATTGTTTTTTAACATTCTATAAGGATTTAATATTAGAATATCCATGGTTGTTGGAAAATAACAGTTCCATTGTATGCCTAAGGTATTTGATATTAAGATAATAATGTTAAGCTTACTGCTCTGCTATATGGTAATGTCATTAAGCTTCTCTTCTGGATGTTTAACAAATAAAATTTGCAGACAAAAATTAGAGAGATGGATGGGCTAAAAGGATAGCCAATATTTTGGCTCTAGCCCTTCAAGGTCAGTAAGGACTCAGGACATGAGAACCTCTACTGTGACATCCTATAACTCAGTGGTGTCCCAAAGTTTCTGATCAAAGAGGTTATGGGACCAGAGAGGAAGGTGATCAATGATGTACAGTGAGCCTAAAGAGAGTCATGTAGACAGAAAAAAAGTCTCTCAGGCTTTCTCAGAGAGGAATTGGTCAAGCAATGGCCATGACTCATCAGACACTGACAGAAGATCTACAAGGAGCTGTACATGGTTCCAGGGTAAATCCTGAGGGTATATGGCTGACCTTGTCAGATAGCCAAAGTGACATTTTTAGTTATAGAGGTCTTGCTTCAACTTGGTCTAACCACAAGGTGTGAAAAGTAATGCCATCTTAATATGCTAAGCTGCAAAAGACTCAAGTCAACAACTTTTGACAATTACCAGCTGTGCTAACAACTAACTACTATTACAAATTACTGGACTATATAGAGTTGTATTGCTGAATTCAAGTACCTACAATCTTTGGACTGGCAACAAGTATGAAAAGGTCCTGTAAAGATGTCTCCAAATACAGCTTCTCTCACTACAATGGAACACCCATCTCTGACAAAACAAAACAAAACAAAACAAAATGGGAATATTTTGGGAGCCATTGAAGCTAGCAAGTTGATCAAATGTGTGTGGGTGGGACCAGGCTTCAGTGCCTAAAGTCCTGGGATAAACATCCTGTCCTGTTGTGGTCAGCTATTAGTCTCTAGACAACCTTGCAACATGTGTTACTAACTTTGCCAACATATAAATAAAAGATCATTTTATTGTGCCGGTGCGTGAGTCTTGCCCATCAGGCAGACCAGTGACCACCTAGCCCAGCTTTTGTCTTTTTATCTTTCTCATTCCTGCCACAATGTCTCCCCATGTAAAACCAGTCACAGTAAGACCAATGGATCCCTACAAATAGTTATCTTTGTTTCATCACTTTTTTCATATTTTAATATATAAAGTTTCATTTTGAAGAGAAAACAATTTATTGTCCACAATCTATCTCATGAAGTAAGAGAGATGCTATTACTCCTATACACAGATAATTCTAGAATACATCTTAACAAAGGGATGCACAACTTCCATGATTGTGAGACTGCATTCCTTGGCCAGTTGTGAATTTTTTTCTTCTTGGATATTGCTGCCACTTATCAAAAAAAAAAAAAAAGGATTTAAAAATGATTGAAAAAAATCTGCCAAAAGATTATGATAATAACTAAAAAGATAATTTAATTATTTAGTCAAAGATTGCTGTGGGTCAGCCCTTTGGGGAAGTTGTAAATTAATACTTGATATAAAAGAATAAGGTAATTGTGAAACTAGTATTCAGGGGCAGAGAGGTAACAAGTATGGAAGTCAAACAAAATGATACAGAATGTTCTGGAGGATGAGGGTTCTTCTCAGAAATTGTGCCATCAAAGGGCTAACACTGTGACTGGCACATAGAAAGTCTTTTTTAAAGTATATTTGGTCATTGCAGGGTCTCACTATTACAGCTTGGACCCCTTCTGCTTCAGACTCCCCAGCACTGGGATTGTAGGTGTGTGCCACTGCTGCCAGACTCTGGCCAGCTCAGTGCACCTGGGGGTGGGGCTGAGATGACATGCGGTGCCGGGGATTGAAATGCAGTCTCTGAGCTTGCCTGAGTATGCCTAAGCAAGTGCTTTAGTTCACTGAGCTATCTCACAGACCCCCACATTAGGTTTTTGAAAAATGTTTATTGGATGATCAAAAACGAGTGTTAAACTTGAACCCAAGGGACAGTATCAAAGAAAAAGTGAAGCCTGAGCTGCTAATAATACTATCACTTATTTGTACAGAATTTGGTACATATTTTTCTACCACAGTCCTTGCATTCAAGCCTAGTTTTACATCTATATGTACTTGATGAGCAGTGACCCTCTTGCTATCTACTTGCATAAGTCATTATGAAATAGGACCTTTGAGTATGAATGCTGAAAGAAGAAGGTGGATCCAGCTCAAAGTGAGATCTAGTTGAAAGAGAAGATGAGGTGAGTCTTGAACAGACCATAGCCACTGGTTCCCTGCTCCATCAAAGGATGTGATTTGAGCTTTTCCAAGAGAAAAGTTAGAAACTGAAAAGATGGTTTCATGAACGCTCTTGAAGGAACAGGGATTTGGGCTTTAAAAGCTCATCACAGGCAGAGCCAGCCCTTGGGTAAGATCAGGTCAATATTCTTCTATAGACAAAGCAAACTCCTGGGACATGGCCGAACAATCAGTAGATGCTGCTACCCCCACTCCTAGGCCTGGTGAGCGGCAACCCCATCTTGGGTTGCCCAGTGTTATTTCTGAAAACATTCGCATATCTGTGGAAACACTCACACATGTAAAGGATATTGGAGGCTACAGTGTGGTAATGGAGGAAAGAGTCCCCCAAAGGGGCAAGAAGACTGAGAGCACTTTAAGAGAGTGGGAACCTGTGGTTGCATAGCTGAGATGTATCTATCAATAGAGCCACATTTACTGTCACAGTTGTGGGCTTGGAAACAAGAGGAATATTATGCTTATCAAAATGTCATTGCTTACTCCTGTTATTATAGACAGTGGGTGTAGGTAAATATACAGGCAGTGAGATAGGGCTGGGCTCTTGAAAGAGTCAGGGAAAAGACGAAAACTTATCACAAGTGTAGCAGAAGGTGCATCTGTCAGAGGCCAGGCCTCAGGATACAGATGGAATGACCAGGCCTGAGATAAATGGTAACACCTGGTCTAATGAAGTCTGGAGACAACAGTCACATCAGTTGGCGATCAGAACCCTGTGATTCATCACTGCCTAAAACATCCTTCGCTCTTTCCATGTGCACTTGCTTTGCAAATTGCTTCCCCAGGGGATCAATATTGCCTAAGTGGTGATACTTACAATCTTTTTTTTTTTTTTTTTTCTGTATTTTAGGGAAGGGTCTATAGGGTGTTCAGGGTCTCATTACTAGATTGGACTTGTAGTGATTCTCCTGTTTACAGCCTTCCAAGTGGTGGGATTACAGGTTCACGCCATGTTGGCCAGCCTCAGTCACCATCTCAGCATGCCCCCAGGGGCAGGGCCTGCATGGCAGGCCTGGAGATCGAACCTCAGCTTCTGTGCCTGCTTGCAGGTAATTTAATCTACTGAGCTATTTGGGTGTCCCTCAGATACTTATAATCTTACTGGTCTATTGTAAGTTTATCCCATACTGTACCCATGTGGCTATGAGAAGTAGGACACTCAGCAACCTGCTTATAGCCCCTCCTGTCTCTCAGGAGTTGTGTCTCCCCCTCAGTATTTCCTACTCTTAACTTCTATAATTCATTTTTGGATTTTGGAGAATACACGTTTGGTGTATTTGGAGGTCTTCACATCATCTCTGTCACCATGACTCTCTTGCCATCGTGCTCTGAGTTCCTTAATGACTGAAACTGGGCAAGACCTATTGGAACCTGATAATTGTATACAAAGTGTGACTGAAGAATGTGGGAAATATTTAACATTTTAAAAAAATGTATTACAGTAAAAGACACATTGTCATTAATTTCTTGATTTTATTACATACGTCCTTTCATTCTTGCAACTTTCTGAAGCAGTTATGGAAGTCCTTTTCTTCTGAATCTTTTAGTTGTGCTGTCATGGATACTTCAATACTCTGAATTAATTCATAAAGTTTATCTCTCATGGTCATTTTGACTTTGCAAAGAGCCACAAGTTATACAGTGCCAAATCCCATGAACATATTGATGAGAATATCCCATTCTTTTATGATCCTGCCTGTTAGATAACAGCACTCATAGTATTTTTGATCACAAGTAAGAAAGACATAAAAGAAGGCTTTTAGAACTGCTTCAGAAAGTGGCTCCAGTGGTGGAATAAGAGTGTTTTTGGCAGGGGAGAGTATTGCGCAAGGGGGTGTTCCAATGTGTGTTATTTTATTTCTCTGTATTTTAGGGAAGGGTCTACAGGGTGTGCAGAGTCTCACTACTAGATTGGACTCATAGTGATTCTCCTGTTTACAACCTCCCAAGAGCTGGGATTACAGATGCATGCAACCACACCCAGTCTCAATTGCCATCACAGTGTACCCCCTGGGCACGGGGCTGGCATGACAGGCCCAGGGATCAAACCCCTTGCCCCCTTACCTGCTTGCATGTGCTTTAATCTGCTGAGTTATTTGGCCAGCCTTATGCAATGTGTCTTTTAATTTAATCATTTCTAAAACTTAAGTTCCCTGTATATTTTGACCACACTTCATAAATATCACTTATAGTTACTAATTATTTTTACATTGTTGTGTAAGAATATTTAGACATAGACATACATAGAAAAACAAATTCAGAGGCAAATGCTGGCTGGGCCATTTAAGCACTACTGGGGAGGAAAAGAACCTAAATGATTAAGTCCTACTGTGTTGGCAGTTCTACCTGTAAGAATCCAGTGATTTCATCTCAATGTTCTTAAACATTTGACCCATCTAACTCCATGCTTAACAACTACCTTGCAATTTTGACGTGGTATCTTATGTACATCTTCACTGACGAAAAGAACAGACTGATCACATGTTCTTATACCAGCCCATATGACAGTTGTGTCTCATAGTGAGTGAATGATAGCATTCATATGAGCTGCCTTTTCCTGAGAACTTCCCATAGGGAAAGTGTAGAGCTATATGTTGGCACAAGTGATCTGATCCCAGGAAACCATTTTTTCTCATAAAAGACATAAATAAAATACACGAAGATTATATAAACATAAAATATATAAAGCAGACATGGTTTTAAGAAGTCTTCAGCTGTGGCCTTCAGTGACACCTACTCTCTAAGTGCTGCCAAATCAGCTACTTGAGCCTACCACTCTGAGGGCCAGATAGTCTTTTCTTATTTTAATCATCATGAATTCAAGATTGGATGATTAATTTTACCTTATGGGGGATCTTAGCAAACAGCTAGCTGGTAATTCCCTGGTGGTAACGAGCGTGGCCCTGATGCATTGCTGTCCGATTTTATAAATGAGGAAACTGAGATTGATGGAAGTTAAATGACTTTCCCAGGTTGACCCAGATGAGCCTCAAGTTCAGATCTATAAAATTCAAAAGTCTATGTTTTTGCTAGTGTGCCATGTTGTGAAATCTTTGATGTTTTGTAGTGATATGAGATTGAAGCCTGATGTCCAGAGGGAACAAAGAGCAAGAAACAGAGCCCAAGGAGACCTGTTGTCTCTTATAAATTCAGATGGCTGGGACAAAAGGTCATAGATAACAGCACTTCCTGGAGGATCCCTGTCTGTTCTTTGGTCCTTCACCTGGGATGTTATCGGCTAGCATCGTGTGAACCTAGAGTTTGGTGAGTGCAGAAAAGCAATAGAGATAGTAGTTTGTTTATACCAAGTGAATTGTGCACATTCCTTTTTTTTTTTTTTTTTTTGGCCGAACTGGAGATTCAGGCCCTAGCACTCGCTAGCAAGCCCTTATTTTACTGAACTATCTCTCTGGCCCCAATTATGCACATTCCCTAGCCTGTTTGTAGCCCTCAGTAAGTGTGAGAAGCTTTGGTGGCTCTGTGGCTCCAGAGTCACTTAAAGTGAGATTAGGCTGAGGAATTCTCTGTCTGTATTAATCCAGGCTTCCTGTCATTTCTTTCAACTCATGCTTCATTGTTTTAGCTCTGACTGATACATACAACAGTATTTGAAGCTGCCTTACAAATAACTTTCACATTCAGTACTGTATTTTCCCCTTCCAAAAACTCTGAATAGTGATAACACTCGATAACACTCCACCAGTGCAACCTGGCTCTGAACCTGACCCCACGTCAAAAGGGGACAGAGACTAAGAGTCCAACGTTACCTCCTCAAGGCAGCCACTAACCTATATGTAGACTAGGGTTAGTATGGATTTCATTTAGCAGAAATAAATTGTGATGTTATCATATTTCTAAATTAGTATAGATCTGAATTTGAGGCTCATGTGTGTCAACCTGGGAAAATCATTTAACTTCCATCAATCTCAGTTTCCTCATTTATAGAGTGGGGCAGCAATGCCTGGGGGCCCTGCTTGCCACCACCTGGGAGTTACCAGCTAGCTGTTTGCTAAGATCCCCCATGAGGTAAAATTAATCATCCAATTAGGGTACAGGTTATATAAGAATTTATTAACCTCTGTTGTGGGGCCAGTTGTAAGCAGATAAAAATAAACATTCCTGGCTACTGAGTCAAAACTACCTGAGATATCTCTAGATGGCTCTGGCTATTCTCACATCATCCAGTCCTACATCTTTCTAGTGTTTGTTAAACTTGCTCCTGCCACCTATGGAAAACAAAACAAAACAAAACACTCTTCCAGCTCTATTCTGAAATTCTTGGGTCTTACTTTTTTCTTTCCTCTGCTAAAGAGGTGGTGATATGAATGGGGTGCACTAGACTTACAGGGCATCATTTTTGCTAGCACACCAATACCTGTGAGCAAAGAGGCCTTAATGCTAATGTTCAGGCATATGCCAGGGAAGACACTGAGCTTCCTAGAAATTAGGGTGCCAGCAGCTGGTCCAGTATCCTTTCTACTTGGGCTAAGGCAGTGCAGGGATCCTGGAAAAGTCCTTTTTCAGGCATGGTAATTTTTCCAAAAGTTGTCTTCTTCCCAGTTTCCGGGGGACAACCTGCTCAGGCCCCCCTCCTGTCCCTCTCTCAGACAGGAGCTTTCTTTCCCTCAATAAAAATATTCTGCTCATAAAAAAAAAGTTGTCTTCCAATTTAACCCATGTGAAAAACAAGGGAGATGGGCTTAATAGGGAGCCCATGAGATTCATGTCCTTGCTGTAGGCCCACAGCTTTCTTACACACTCCTTTCTAATGGCTAAGAGAAGGCAGATTCCATTTCTCATTTTTATACATAGAAACTCATACTGACAAAGATATAGTTTTTCCTTTGGTTTGTTCTCTTCTAAGTTATTTCTTAATCTAGAAATACAATAACATCTTACTTTATTTCTGCTAAATGAAATCCAGTAGCTGACCAATGCTTTAAGGTGTGGATTGATCATTACTCAAAATGGGTGGCATGATAATTTTAGTGTATTGTCTTACTTATCCTATTCCCAAAAGCTTTCATTTTAGATAGCTAGTATCTCTTCATGAAGACAGTTTTTAAAAAGTCTATTTGCATTATTTTAAAACATAAGAAGTGGGTCAATGTAGTTACTAGTTAACTGATTCTACAGATTGAAACATAAAAGATAATAAAATTGCTTTGTACATCAAGGACAGCAACACACTTTTCTGTCTCCTTGATGAACTAGAAACCAGACTCTTCATACATTGTTGACTTAGATGACATTTAGTGTCAGTGTTGTAGGCAACTGAATTAGATAGAAATGTTATAGGCAATCAGACAGGGCCAGGCCCTCAAGGAGACAATATGGAAGACTAGGTGACTTTGCAACTTGGAAGAGACAGACACTCCCATATGGGCCAGACTTCAAGACAAAAAGAGGAAACATCCATCTACACACTTCCCTAGGGAGGGGCATCGGGGATTGAGATTCTAAATAAATATCAGTCACCTTGAAAGATCCACCTAAACAGTCACTAGCCCAATCCCCAACAGGAAGAGACCCTGTCCCATATTCATGCCCACTTGCTATGTGACTGCCTTCCCCATTTGGTACTGGATTTAATAAATTTTACATGAGTAATGGTGCTTGTAATCCCATTGGTTGACCATAGTTTTGTCCCAGCTCATGCCCACCTGAGGGAGTTCCCATGTTCATCACCTTAGACCCTCCTCGCCTCATGGTTTTATACTATAAAAGTCCCTGGAAGAGACAGCTTCCCATGGACCACCTGATCAGGGACCCCCTCCTGTCCCTTTCTCAGACTTCTTTCCCCCCAGTAAATATATTCTGCTCATAATCTCTGTTTTTTCCTAAAATTCATTCCTCAGTTTTAGAGAACACAAACTGATCCCAGGTACCTTCCAGGTTGGAAGTTTCATTTTCCCTTATATTATTTGGAGGTCATCCACTGAGATCATTTCTCTCCTAGGTCATCAGAAGCTATAGAGTAATATGTTGAAAGTCTTAGTGTACAAAACTATATCATGCCATGAGAAATATTAACTATAAGCAGTATTCAAGATACACTATAAAACTCTTTCTAAATAACTTTAAATAATGGAGCCATAACTTTAAGAACTTACATAAAATAAAATTACAGTAATACGAATTCTTTTGTGGAGTCTTTTGAATTCTAATATTCCTATGCAAAAATTAATTCTTCATTATTTATTCAAAGTCCTCATCTCTAAGCTACCTAATGGGAGTGTTTCCATGTGAAGTCATTAAATAATTTAGTTTTGATCACCTATTACATAATAGCCTTCTGAGCTTAAAATTACATTCTAGCTGCATTGTAATGCCTTCGATGTAATTTCTTGGCACACTGAGCACTGTACAGTCCCTACCAAATATTATGCTGTTCACCCATTTCTGGGTAAAAGTTACAGAAAGAACATACAACACCTTGATGATGATGAACATTGACTCAAATATAATTCTATGAGAGGCAAGATCTGCACTATTGGTGGTGGGACAGGATATTATGTCGGCTTTTAGTGCTATGGTCATCCACTAGGTAAATAATTATTGAATCTTTGATATAATTCAGCTATATAAAAACCTGTAAATATAATATCATGTATGCACCTTGTACAATACCAAAACGTTATGAAAACAGTTTGCAATGTATT
>PVKA01030336.1:0-27411 GCA_004027165.1 Ctenomys sociabilis
CTCCTTTCTCTTACCTTCCTTCCTTCCTTCCTTTGTCTCTCTTTTTTTTGGATGATGATTGTCATAGTACTAACAAGTGAAATTTCTGAAAGTTTTAAAAATCATACTATATAATACACCTAGACACATCAGTAAAATAAGTTATACGTAAGAGCCATGTTTTATCTTTTTTCTTCTTGCATATATTGTCTAAAATCCTGTAAATATGTCTTAGGGGCCAGGATTGTAAGTTTAATTATTTTCTTAACTGTGTGAGCTGGTAAGTTCTTCATTACGAAAGGGAAATGTATTTACTGTTTGGAAAGTGTCTCCTACAAATTTTGAAAAACAACTAGGGAAAAACTCTCAAGGATGCTTATTAAATACCAAGACATGGTGACCAACCCAGCACAAATGATTGTCCCTCATTTTTTGTATTTATTGTGCACTTCATGGGATACATAGGTTGATTAGATGGAATTCTTTTCTGAGACAACTGTAGCTTATACTCTATCCTGAGAAACAGAAAAGGTAATAATTAGAAAACTGTCTCGGGGTTGCTGCTGGCCCGTGTGTGGCCACAGCTTGGCTCTGCAGTGCTTGGCTCCAGCCACACAACGTACCCCATTCATAGTGCACATTACAGGCTCCAGATCACTGAGTTCAGGTATTATAGGCCACTTAGCATCTTACACACATTGTTTCAGTGTGGTCAGACCTTCCAGTAAGGCACTAATGCATCCAATTTACAGTTGAGAACACCAAGGCTGGGGGTGCTGAGTAACTTTCCCAGGTCCACACAGCAGGGAAGTGCCAGGTCTGGATGAAGACTCTTGTCTGTGTGAGCTGGACGTGAACACCTCCAACTCCAGAGAGCTCTGTCTCCACTTCTGTGTTTCTATGCTTTACTTAAGCGAAAACTCATTAGCCTTGCAGAATTTTGGTTGGGTGAACTTTCATCACTGGTATTGCCAAGATGGTTGAACTGCTTGGGTGTAACAGCTGAACCCAGGAACAATTTTTATTTTGACCTTTTACTTTGCATGCTAAGCATGTATGATTCTTGGAAGGCTTTTAAAGTGAAATGAAGAGTGCAGAAATCTGGTGCCAGGGTCACTTGCCACCAGAAGCCAGCATGTCCTGCCAACACCGAGGTGGCACATGAAGGGCGGCCATCCTGTTGGGCTGCACGTCCAGTCCCTCCATGACCCCAGCTTAGGGAACTGCTCTTGACCATAACAGCTTAAAAGTGCCACAAGGTGCTCACTATATGCCTTGCGCTTCCATCTATCCTTAACTCCTTTCCGCAGCTCTGACCTTGCGGTCCTGCACAAGCTCAGGGGAGTGCGGTGTTGCACAGTGTGCCTTCCAGCTTTGCAGAGTGGGACCAGGACCCTGGCTTTCTATAAAACTGGGACCACTCGCCTGGAAGATAGGAGGAGTGAAGGAGTGAGGGACGGTCATCCCACCACCCTGCTGGCATTTGTTCTCAATGAGAACGGAGTAGAATTTGATGTGTTCAAGGATGTTTGGGGAACCATGTGCCAGATGCCACCAAATCTGGCCACTGTTCCACCCACTACTGGTCCATCTCTGGACTCTGGGGCAAGTGGAGCCCAGGACCACTGGCTGTCTCTGTCCTGTTGTGAGACCACAGCAGACATTGCCAGTTTGTGTCAGATCCTCAACACGGTGCTGCAGGTGGCTGCCTCCATGGCATGAGCACAGCTGGCAGACAACGCGACACCCATGTGTCTCATGCAGGCCCACGGGCTGATGCCAGCCATTCCCACTCTCACAGATTTCTCTGTGAACTTACATGAGTGTTTCTCTCTCTGAGCCTCTGCCAACTGCTGTCAACAGGAGGTCTTACCTGACTGCAGTGTGAATGCGCAGGAGTGTAAGGTACACTTTAGGGTAAATAAAAGGAAGCCTTATTTCCAATGCAAGGAGACACTCAGATGTCTGAGATGGGCTATTCTTCTGTCAGAGCCTGTGCATGCAGCTGCCTGCTGGAAAGCCATCCATTTTGCACTTTCATCTGCTCCTCTTGATCAGACCAGACTCTGTCTTGCTGGTTTTGCCCCTACAGAGCTCCTGAGCTCCTGTACTCCCCGGGTACGTAGTAGGCATCCTTACCCTCCTTTGAACCTTGCACAGAACTGTCCTCTGGGTCTCTCTGCCCTACTGTGGCCAGAGTGACTCCTAGGCCAGGTCGTATCCTCCTGATCTCCAAAAGCCCCATGGGTCTCCCATGGTCTGGCCTAAGCTCCTGGCCCCGGGGCTCCTGATGTGCACGTCCCACCTGAGGCTATTCTGTACACCCTATGTTCTGCTCGTCACTCTTTCCACCTGGGCCTCTTTGGGGACACTGTACCTATCTCCCCGTACTTTGCCCACCATAGGTCCACCTGTTTTTGTCCACTGAAGACTCGGCTACACTTCCCAGTTCCCAAGTCAGTGTTGCAGGTGTGGGCCTCTGTAGGTCAGAGTAAGGAAATTATTTCATAGACAGGAAATGGGAAGTTGTCCCCCATACCCCTCAGCCATAGGTGGCCATCTCTGCTACTTGGGCTTGAGCTGCAGAGAACAGAAGGACTCCAAGCTGCAGGCAGGTGGCTACAGCCTCTAGTGACAGACAGGTGTGATTTCCCCAAGAAAAGATACCCTGTACTTCAAAGAGTCCACAGAGTCTGAGAGAAGGAACCCAACTACCGGGAGGAGACCTAGCCATGAGGGGTCAACCCACCCCCAGGTCCCCGTCTGCCCTGAGTAGCTGCACATGTCCTCTTTGCCACCTGAGTCCATGGGGATAAATAGGACTCTGCCCCTCAGTGTGTTCTGTTCAGGGCTGGTGCCCAGTGTGGTGCTGAGCGCAGCAGGCAGCCAGCACCCGGGACCTAGGAGCCAGGGTGGTGGCCTTTAGTTCTCCCTAGCTCTGGTACTCACACCCCACCTCATTCTTATCTTCTCAGATGGAAAAATTCTCCCTGAGCTTTAGATGAGCTGATTTGAATTTCTTGCCGTATTGTTTCTTGTTCAGGGAGAACAGCTTAGCCATGTACTTGATGTCTCCGGCCCTTCTTTATTTCATTTGATTTCCCTTTCTTTTGCTCATGCACAACTCGGAACAGAGATGAGGCGCCCAGAGAGCCAGGGCGAGCCAAGGGAGCTGCCTGACTCATGGATGCCTCTCCCAGCTCCTCTTGTGTTCTAGACCGAGCCTCTTCTAGCTCCTTGGGTAGAATAAAGCTGGCCAGCAGGCCATGCGCGTATGCTGTGGCATTGGGTTTCCTGGGGCTCAACTCCCAGTGCTACATTTTAGTTGTTCAGAGCTTGATAACCTGAACATGGTTACTATCCAGGTTCGATTTCCTCTTCCATTGTAAAACGGCGGCCACCACCATGCCCATCTCATGCGGCTCTTGTGAGTTGTTAGTGAGGTGTCAGGCTTTCACAATCATGCCTGGTCCATTGTAAATACTCAGAGAGTTATATGTTTAAAGGGTATACCTGTGCTTTAAGTTCCACTACAGAGACAGACCTCAA
This sequence comes from Ctenomys sociabilis, assembly GCA_004027165.1. Lineage (NCBI taxonomy): Eukaryota > Metazoa > Chordata > Mammalia > Rodentia > Ctenomyidae > Ctenomys > Ctenomys sociabilis. The sequence continues at coordinate 3,529 of PVKA01030336.1, forward strand.
GCTGCTGGTGGCAGGGATCTGCTGGTCGCTCAGGGTGATCCATCCGCCTGGGAGAAAGCAGCAGCAGGACAGGAAAAGGCAGGCGGGGAGACAAAGGCTGGGGTAGGCCGCGGCTCGCAGGCCGCAGAACCCCCGTGAGAGCCTTATTTATACCTTTACAAAGTTGTAAGGCACGAGGTCGCCTAGCGACCAACAGCCCACATGGTCCAGGCAGGATGTTTTGCTCAAGGCTGAGGTAGCTTGACTGCTTTAGGCAACCAGGCCTCATCCTGCCCTCCCACAGGAGCTCAATTTCAGCTTCAGTGGCTCCTAACAGCTGATGGTGATACTGAATACTTGGAAAGATTTACTGGGAGATGGGAAATTTCATTATTTTAATTTTTCATATGATGCCTGCGCCTCTGGCTGAATAGAACTCCACTGACAGCTGCATGCTGTTCCTCAGAAAGCCCCAAACATTTGTGTATTTCAAAATGGTTGCATAACTTAATAAAGTGTCCACCTTCCAGCAGGTATGTGGGATTAGTCTGGGTGCACTGGCTTGGATATGGGTGTCACCTGAGGATCTCAAACTGGGAGTTTTAATCCCCTGATGAGCTGTGGTGGGTTGTGGGACATGTCCCCATGACTAGCTAGGCACTCAAAGTAGTGAATATTTTAAAAAATTTAATGTACTTGCAAATTTGAGCAGATTCAAGGCTAATAATATCTTTCTGATTCTCTTCATTTTAGAGGTTTCTTCAATGGCTAAGGTAGTGTGAGTTGTAGTTAGCTGAGCTCTGTAAACCTTTTCTTTAAAAAATACCTTTAAGCTTTATTGTGGTATAACTGATATTTTAAAATCTTGACTATTTAATATACCTTTTCATGAGTTTGGACAGAGGCACACACTCCTAGTCCCATCAGTACAAGCAAGGTACTAAACGTATTTATCTTAGGTGTAAGTATCCTTGTATTCTTGGAGGTGTATGTGCGTAGTAGTGTGGTCGTAGTAAGAAAGCTTACCATGAGATCTAAGCTTGATCCATCTCTATTTTAAATCATACAATTGTATCAGGTCATTAATTATAAACACGATATCATATGCCAGATTTCTACCATATACCTGAACTTCCTTGCCTGAGACTTTAAACTTTAAATCCACTGACAGCAATCTTGTGCTCTCCCTTCCCCAACCCCACTCACCACTGCTCTTTTCTCTGTTTCTAAAAGACAGACTATCCGAGACACCACATAGAAATGCAGTCATGTGCTCTCCGCTCCTCTGGGCCTGGGTCATTTCACCTTCCCTGAGGCGCTCTTAACTTCATCCGTGTTCTCAGAGATGGTAGGACGTTTGGGGATGTGTGAGGTATGGTCAAACAAGACGGTGAAGTTTTACATTAAAAACAAAATCAATGTGCACAAGAGACATTGCTATCAGGGCTTCTCAGAGCGCACTCCCTGGTGCTGAGCGCACTCATCCCGTGCTTCTTGCCCCTTCTGAAGCAGTCTGGAGTGTCTCCTGAGCATCTGTACGCGGTGTGCATCCTCCACCATTGCACACGCTAGGTCTGGCACCACCCGACTTCTGGCTCTCCCCTAAACTCAGAATGACCACGAAAGGCAAACGTTTCAAATAGATTCAGAACGTCAAGACAGCTGCAGCAGAGCAGCTGGAGAAGGACATGAAGGAAGGCTCTCAGCGCTGCTTCAGAAAGTGGCAGGAATGAGGGGACCAGAGCGCTCAAAATGAAGCAAGTGTCTTGAGGGAGATTAATGATGTCTTTTACTGTCACAGACGTTTAGAAGTTTAAACGTTCATCTTTTTAAATTATACCATGGTGATAGAGCACCTCCCTAGCATGTACAAGGCTCTGGGTTCTAAGCCCTACTCCAGCAAAGGGAAAGAATGTAGAATTTCCTTTCTTGTAAGGCTGAATAATATTTGCCTGCACATATAGGCCATATTTTCTTAGCTCTTTATCTGTCAGTAGACATTGTGTCTACTTCTGTGTCTTATACTATGTATAGAAATCAGCTTAGAATGGGTTGAAGACATAAACATAATATTTGAAATAGAAAAAGTCTTTGAAATAATATAGTAGAGGGCCTCAGAGAAAACCCAGGGGTCTAAGTGCCTGCCTATGCAAGTGCAAGGACCTGGGTTTGATCCCCAGTACCACATGCTATGCTGGCCCCACCCCAGGCCTGCCCAGCAGGCCACCAAGACTGGGCGTGGTGGTGCACACCTATAATCCCAGTGCAGGGGAGGCTGAGACAGGAGTATCACTGTGATTGTGAGCTGCATAGTGAGACCATGGTCCAAATACATAAAATTAAAAAAAAAATAGTAGAAATGCTCTTGGAGGTTGGTACTGACAATGATTCCTTGAAGTTGAGTTCCAGTAGCACAGACAACAAAGCCCCAAAAGCAAACAAACATGACTACATCAAACCAAAGAGCTTCTGCTGAGCCAGCAATCAGGAGAACCTGGATCTGCTTGGTGTACTTGTGCCAGCATCCAGGTCTTTCCTCCAGATGCAGCTCAGGCCAGGCCTGCTCTCACCACTCCTTGGCAATAGTAGGTGGCCAACATTCTTGGAAAGTGTTCCGAAGGGCCGCAAAGTTGTCCCTTTTAGAGTAGACTTGGAGTCAGCACTGTTGGAGGGACATGATGGATGAAAAGGATCCACTTAGAAGCCAACTACCTGCCCCCCTCCCCCCATTGCATCGTTTTCCCCTCAGTTTTACACATGGATTAGTCTACTGAGATGGTTATACAAAAATCTCTTCTTTCTTACTAAATGTGGTCTTGAAAAACACACTGGTTCCTGTGGTTGTTGGTGAAAGAGAAGTGAAGGCAACCCCAGCTTACCATGAGGTGGTGAGGGTGTGAGCTCTGGCAGGGCAGGCCTGCTTGAAAGCTGCATGCCTGATGTGACCCCAGGAATGTCTGTATTCACCTGGAATGACAGTTACAACCAAACATCTTTTCTTAACGCTTACCAAGAACAAGGAGAGCACATTTTGTTAGCTTTCCTGTGATGCAAAAACTGATCTGATTATATTAATGAATTCCAGAATGCCCATATCATCACATTAGCATTAGTTTTTGGTCCTTGAGTTAAAAAAACAAAACCACCAAATGCTGAAATGCTCCAATATCATTGTTCTGAGTCTGTGGCATCTCGGTCCAATCAGTGAACATTATTGCTGCCACATACTTACACTTACAGAGTGTAGCAGAGACAACAGAAAACACTCCTGTGGATGAGCAAGCACGGACATCTGAAATGGTGCTCCAGCGGGGACTCGGTCTCCTCGAGCTCACATGGCTTGTTTCCTAACTGCCATTTCATTGGCAGTTCTTGGTGCTGCAGTGAGGAGGGCCGTCAAAAGCCTTCACCGCCTACTTTTTTCTTTTAATCTTCACATCTAACTTTATTTCAATTAAGTTTATTGGTACATTTTAGATACACATGATCGCATGCATCACGGGGAATTTGCACTTGTATGTGATATATATTGATTTTACTTTTTTGGCCATCTTCTCTGCTCCCTTGGACCCCTCCTCCCTTCCTTATTTTCAAAGCTTTGTTTCCATTTTATCATTTGTGTGTGGGTGTATGTGAGTGTGCGCATGTGTGTGGGCGTGTGTGTGTGAAAGGACAAGCAATTGTTGAAAAGGAAAAAACTAGGAAAGGAGAAGGGATAAAGGAAGAAGGGCAAAAAAAAAAAAAGATTTAAGAAAAGATAGAGGGGAGTCACTCCCTATTTCTGAAACCCTGCCATGGAACAGCATGCTCCTATAGCCCTGTGTGAGCACAGAGCAGCTCGCTTGCGCCCGCGGACGGTGGCGCCCGCTCCCGCTGCAGGTGCTGGAACCTGTCTGAGAAGCATATTTCAAGGAGAGAGTCTGTATTTTAATGGCCAGTTAGTAGCCGGCTACCAACTGTCTGTACTCTCTGCCTGGGGACAGGAATGCCAGCCTTATTAAATATTGAGAAGCGGCTCATTACTATGGGGGCCTGTGACAACAGGCTATCTACATATTGAGAAAATAGCAACTTTACCGTCTTCAGAACAGCCCACTCCAGTTTCGGGAAGGGCTAATGTTTATCTGGCTAAAGATGCATAAAAATGCTCCTCTATCTTAGAAATTTGCTTTGTTGCTTTTTTCCCCTTGCAAGTAAGATTTTCAAACACCAAACTTGCTTATGGAATGAGAATTAAAAACGAGTTTGTTTTGAAAAAATCCAGTCATCTCAGGTTGACTTTTAGAGAAGATGCCAAATGTTTGAAATCCTGACTTACTTGTTGGTACATTGTGAGAAAATGTGTTTAATTAGATTAGTTCAGATTCTAAACAGTTGAATATTTGCTATGGTACAGATAAGTTAGAGATAAAAATGATGGTCACTAACTATCTCTTTGAAATCATCTCAATGATTGGAAAATAAAAATCTCCAGATATGCATCAAGCAGGCTGCAAACATGCAACACCGAACAATGTAGTCTAGGTTGCCGTCAAACACTGGAAATGGGGTCAGAGATGCAGCATAGTGCCACAGCACCTGCCTGGCAGGTGCAAGGTTGTGAGTTCAGTTCCTGGTGCCCTCAAAATTTCCCCAAACTGGAAATGGAGTTGGGGGTGTAGCTTAGAGGAAAAGCATTTACATAGCCTGTGTGAGACCCTGGGTTCAATCCTCAGCCCTAAAGGGAAGGCAGGTAGGAAGGAGAGAGGAGAGGAAGGAAAAGTAGGGGGGACAGACAGAGAGGCAGGGACTCTGTTGATATGAATATTGTTCGCATTCACGAGCACTGTTATTACCTATTATATGTCAAGCTCTGATGCAGAGCTTCACATGGGGCAAGACCAATGGTCTACCTGTGCAGTATGCAGGGTCTATCCCTGGCATGAATCATGATGGCTTAGACAGGAAGTCACCTGAGAACATCTGAGATGGAAGTCCACGCGCACAGCCATCCTCCAGGACGAAGCATGGCTACAGCATGCAGGAGCACCTGAACACTTTGCAGGCTCTTTCTTACACTTTAGAAGGTGACTTGGGGGGTGAAGAGTGAGGGCGGCTGAGAGCCAGCTTCCCGCTGACCATAGCAGCATGTGCTGTGGCCAGGGGCCTGTACCCCATGAGGAAGCACGGTTTTCCTGACAGGTCCGTGCACTTCTAAATGAGAACATTGAGGGGCTCATCACAGGGACAATGCCTGGTCCCTGTGCACTGTGCCCCAGCTTTTCCTCCTCTTTGCACCCTCATTTGTATCTCTCTGCCTCTGGCTATTCCATTCTTGAGAGTTCTCTAGGAGCCATGTTGAATCAGACACACAGTCTTCCAAGAGCGGGGTGGTGGGCATACCTCTACAGCCTCTTCCTTCGCTGCTTTCTAACCACTATGGAGTATTCACTGATCATCTCCCAGTGCCTGTGACAGCAGTCACGGAGGACACAATTCTTCTTGAACTGGTATCTCATGGTTCTCTGTGCATGGCCAGTATGTTTTATTTGCTTTCCATCCTGGATATTTGCCTCATTTCTCAAGCTGAGCACTCTCATGGTCACACTGCCTTTGAAGAACACAGCAAGGAAGAGGTTGGGCTTACCCTTGACCGCGATCAACTTTCTTCATAGTTTCTTCATTTTGGAATCTTGAGTGAGAAGTTACTTTTTGTATGTGGCAGTTTTTCATTTGTGGCATAGGGACAGTAATAGCATCAGTCTTATGAGGGTGACAGGCAGAGTAAATAACTCTTGTCACATGCTTATCATTCTGCTTAGCATAGTAAAGAAAGGCTCATTGTGCATCCCACAGTGTTAGCCAAGACCAACAGCAGCAACTCAGGGCAGCCTGGAGGATAAGCAGTAAAACATAAGCATCCACTCGGAGCACCGGCCTAGTCCAGCAGTGGCACATTCACTGGTTCCTATGCAGTTCTCAGTGCAAGGACCTTTTCCAGATGAGGAACACGGAACCCAAGAAAGCAGACTGAAGAGCTGTAGTCATGGGGGGAGAGGCGTTTCTTAAGCCTCCTGCTTCCAGATCTCGCTTCTTGCTCCACAGCCCGGTAGACCTGTCTCGCGGTGATGTTTCCATGTTTTTGCTAATGGTTCAGCTCAGAAGCAGCCTCACTTGTGTCCCTGTCTCTTTTAATTCTCCATGTGACACAGCCCCGTTGATTCTATCAGGGACTACGATACCACAGGAAGAGCACCGGCCACAGTCCAGGTGAGCATGTTTGCATTCCTGTCTTCTATTACATTGTGTCCCCACCTCTCTGGACTTCAGGTCCTCTAGCTGCTTAATAAAGGTTTTGATGAATTCTCAGAAGATGGGCTTGGGGCAGTGCCTTGCTCCCATCTAGTTGAAGGCTCTGCTTTTATCTACATAAATATATTAGTGTTTCACAAAAGATTATGTTTGGGCCAAAATGGTTTCTGTTGCAATAAACATTTTGAAAGCCACTGGACAAATGATTTCTACAATTCCGTGGTTTTAGTTGCTAAAAGGAATGAGAAGCTTTAGGAAGAGGACAATCTGTTCAACATTTTCTCACCCCTCCCACCTCCCGTGAAATGCTCAAAAGCAAAAGATGAGTGATTGGGACAACCCCCTTGGGCACCCCTTCTGTCCCTCTCTCGGACAGGAGCTTTCTTTCCCTCAATAACTATATTCTGCTCATAAAAAAAGTTGAGTGATTGCTAGTACCTAAGTGTGTTAGCAATCCGGCTTCCTAAGACTGTTTGCTTGTCCATGAGGAGAGGGTGTTCATCTGCGCTGATCCACATGCTACGAGCGTGAAGAATGTGGGATAGGTCCTGGCACCAGCATATGCTGTGCGTGGCAGTCCCCCTTCTTCACTGGTGGGGCCCCCTGCCCAGCCTGCCTGACAGGTCTCCCAGGTAGAAATAACTAAAGTGAAAGGGCTTGGAAGCACTGTGACTGCAGAAGCAGTCATTCTTGTGTTCCGATTACTGTGAGCATATTGAGAAGACCCAGTGAACACTTGGAAGATTTTCTCAAATCTTTGATTTCTCAGCATTTCCAACATTTCCTCCCAACACTCCCATGGTGAGGGCGCCCCTGGAGTTTCTTCCCACTGACAGGTCTTTAGTTAACAAAGAGAAGATGGGTGTGTGTGTGTGTGTGTTGTCTTGTCTTTGCTGTCCAGGCTGACAAATGGGTGTAGGTCCAGACTTCTCTCTGCATTATTAATGAAAAATTTCATATCACCTGAGGCTAACCTAGTTCCTTTTACAAGTCCTGGCGCCTGACAATCCCAACACCCTCTGAAGACAAGAGTCTGCCAAGCAAAGACTTCGCTGCCTGCACTTCCCCTTAAGAAACACTTTAACATATCTAGCACACGACTGTGCCAAATTAGGCTTAAATAAAACACAGTGATAAATAAGTGAAGTGTTTTCCCTCATAGATGGCCACTTGTTTAGGGATGAAAGTATCGATTTTTGAATGCGGCTGAGATTTAGACATGGGTTAATTAAACATTTACATATATGTGCTGAACAATATATTGCGTGGTACAATAATGTGCACTTTAATCAGAAACCATGGGTGTCTGTGTTTTCCATGTTAATTGGCACCGTGCTGGGTCTAGCTTAGGTATTTGGTTAGATGGAAGAAAACAGACATGGTGTTTTAAATATTTTAATTAGGACCAGCAGTTCTCGGTTCCCTCATTTCTCGCTGGATTGTTTTTCATGCATGAATAAATTAGCTAGCACGGAAGCACTCTGTAGAAATCGGTTGCCCTCTGGCCATAAAAAGAGTCCTATTCATTAATACTTTAATGAAATTAGCTGTGAGCAAAATATTATTCCTTTTAACTGTGTTCTAATTTCTTAATTTTAATTAGGCACATAATTGCAGGGTGCTGAAATGATCTTCATGTTCAGCAGCTGGAGTTCCATCGTCGGGACCCCATGGCTGAGACGCCGCGCCCCCAGCGCGCCGGCAACAGATCTGCTGTCCGACTGTTCTTCCTTCTTCTGCCTCAGCTGTCCGTGTGCGGCCGTGGGCTGGGGTGGCAAGGCTGCTGCTCTTGCTTCCAACCTCTGGGCTCCGGGGCGGGGACTTCAGGGGGCCTGGGCTGCTGATGGCCTCCGCTTTGCATCGGCCTCCTATGTGTTCACATGGCTTTCTTTTAGAATTCTCTAGAAATGCCTCTCTCCACAATTACTACTATTTATTATTATTATACCATAGTAGTTGTTGAATTTGGAGCCTCCACTCTCAGCTATATGTCCAGGTCCCCTCCTTCTCCTTAATACATTTTAAGGCAGGGTCTTACTATTTTTTTTTAATTAATTTTATTGAGAAATAAATAGTATTGAGACAGCTTCAATACAGGTTAGTAGGACAATTATGATAATTAATGCATTGCATATTGCTGTCTTCATAGTAGTTATTCATAGTACAAGATGCAGATGTGATATTCTGTCCAAACACTATTAGTACAAATCTTTCTTCTTGTTGAATTAAGAGAAAGTAGCTGTATATGTATCCTATTTTGTATATACAGATACAAAATGGTCCTTCATTTATATCCCCTTTTTTGTTTAGTTTTGTCAGAGATGGGTATTCCATTGCGATTTAAATATTGTAGGTACAAGAATTCAGCAGTAGTCCATAATAGTAGTGGGTTATCTGTAGGACTGGCAATGTCAGAAGTTGTTGACTTGAGCCTTTTACAGTTCAGCATATTAATATGGCTTTACTTTTTATACCTCATGTTTATATTTTTCTGCTGGATGATTAAGACCAAGATAAAGCAAGAGGTTCTCACGATCTTGTCCAGGTGGAACTTTGTGAGTTTTTTTTGTACTGGGGATTGAACTCAGAACATTGTGCTTGCCAGGTAGGCACTTACACTGCTGAGCCATCTCCCTGGCCCCCAGGTGGAGCTTTCACCTTGCCAGGAGCTTTTCATTTTGCACCACAGCCTCCCACTGGCTGCTCTGATCAGATCTTCGAGTTCTGTAAGAGCAAAGGCTCCCCCCACCCTGGTCATCAATTTGTAACACGTGCTTCCTTCTTTATGCACACATAGTTGTTGAGTGGGTGAAGTTAAAGATTCTCTTCATTTCATAATGCAAAAAATTCCTGATTGAATGGTAGTGTTTGTAATGCTTGTGGCAAATAAAAGAGTTCACAGACATGTGAATGTTGTAATGGCACTCCTGAGCTTGGCAGGGCATTAACTTGAATTTACTGAGTTCTGATTTTAGAAGAAATGGTATGGAACGTGCACCAATAGTTACATGAGGGGCTGAAAGCTTGTGTATGTTAGTTCATAGTAGTCCCCCAAATTCAAACATTTAAAATAAAATCATGACATGTGATGGGTGTATATAATTCTGTAACTACTGGACAGCTGAAAGTGTATTAGGTAATTGTTTATGGCACTCTGAAACCCACCCCAACATGACGATATGTGCCTGGACAGAGGCTGTTTCAGTCACTGAAAGGTGTAATGTACTCCCTTAGTTAAATATACCACAGGTGCTAAACAAACAGGTAAATAAACAAATAGGTGAATAGTTTGAGTCCATGAGAGAGTTACTTATTTGATCTGGTAGGTTAAATGATAATAGTCATACTTCCTTCCTAGGTTTCTGGGGAGCATTATGAAAGATTAATTCAGATAAGATACATAGAAAGACATCCGAGGGGCTGATGAGATAGCTCAGCAGACTAAAGCAGCTGCTCAGGCAAGCTCAGGCAAGCTCAGGGACCACGGTTCGGTCCCAGGGCAGGCTGAGCTGGGCAGAGTCTGGGTGTGGTGGCGCACGCCTGTAATCCCAGCCCCAGGGAGGCTGAAGGCAGGAGCATCACCACGAGTCCAAGCTGTGTAGTGAGACCCTGCAACAACCAAGTGCATAGAAAAAGAAAGAAAGACGGACATCTGACATATATTGGCCTTTTAACAAATGTTAGGCAGTATTACTGACATTCTTATTAGTGGTATTTGAATATACATAGATTGCCTTTTTATGACTTAGACAGTGTTGTACATTATCTCATCTGGTTTATAAAAGTCAAGGTACCTGGTGGCACTTGTGTCTGGCACCCTTGGGGACTGAGACCAGAACGCTGGAAGTGTGAGCCCAGCCTCAGCAATTTAGTGACCTGGCAAGGCTTTGCCTCAGAACAAAAGAAAGGAGCCTAGGATGGACTTCACTTAGCGTGAAGCCCTGGGTTCAACCTGCAGTGCTAAAAAAGAAACATAAAGCTATGACAGCCAAGAGGCCAAAACTCAGGTGTAGCTTGATGTCCCCAGCCCCGTCCTCAGAACTCCTAGTGCTGAGTGCGAGATTCAGAAGTAGAGGAGTGGCCACCCCACTATGGCTTTACCACGGCTTCAGTTCAGCTTGGGGTGAATGCAATCCTGTGGTTTCCACCAACTACGCCACGTAAGTCACAAGAGAATTTGACGTCGGGGCATATGCCAGCGATGTACACCAGAAGCTTACAACATGCAACACTCCTAGCAAATGCTTGTAAAGAGAAGAGAAATGAGAACAAACCAGAAATGGGCAAAATCCATAAATAAAATTTTAGAAAAATAATAGTGCTTTTGTTGGTTAACTGATAACACTTCCAGTATACCCTTTCTAGGGTGTTTTGCTGCGCATTTTAATTTTCATATAAGGTGAGGTACTTATATTTGCTGTCTGGTTTTCTTTTTTTTGTTGTTGTTGTTGCTCTACCCCTGCCCACTGTCTGGTTTTCTAAATTATATTTTTCTAATATAATAAATTTCACTTCCTGGACTTTTACAGAAACACCACTACCTACAACATAATCTGAATACGGAAGATAATTTTTCCTTTGGCATGGTTAATCAAAAACTTTCTTGTGCTTGACACTTGAAATTTGTGAGGGCTGAGACTGTGGGCAGGATAAAGCTTATGATTCTGTAATATCACTGTAGGTCTCTGCTCTACGAAAACAGGTCAAACAACAGATTTCCAGTTATAAGATTTTCTCCAAAGGAAAACAAAGTGATGGGTTTATGATGCCTCTGACACACAAGGAGCCCATTCCCAACTGGAGAACTGTGTTTTGCTTAGGGATCAATGAAAACCAAATCTACCGTGTGCAATCCTATGGGAGCGGGCCCTGGAGGGATTGTTCAGATACTGGCCTCTGATACCGTACCCCTCTCCGCTTCTGTGCTCATGATTGGCTGCACTTCTCCAGCACCTGTCGCTGTGGGACAGGGTCGTGCCTCTGTCCCTCTGCACCTCTGCAGCCATGTGGTGGGAGCAGGAAGATTTCTGGCAGAAACTCCTCATGGAAGGGTGGGAGGCACACAGACAGCTCTCATAACACCTAGTTTAGCAGTACTTGAGCGACTTTGCCATCACTGGGACGTAATACCCGATACCCAGAGCATAAAGGGGGCTTTATCTTGGCTCATGGATTTGGAGGGCTCAGTCCATAGCTTGCAGGCTCCAAGGCTGAAAGGACACAGAGCGGGGTCAGGCAGGGGACAGCTGTGCCCTCGGGTGGACAGGAAGCAGAGAGGGAGGAGGAGGAGCTGGAGGCAGAGCCACACCCTCCCAGTGGGCCTTCCCCAAACACTGCCCACCTCCCCATCAGACCCCCTTGCCTCACAGCACTCTCAGCACGGGACTCCCAAGTAGATGAGCCCGTGAGGGCACAGTGCCCCCAGGATCCAGATCCCTTCCCACAGCTCCACCCCCGAGCATGCCAGGCCTTCAGGAGACACGGGAGACACAAACCCTAGCAAAACATGTCCCCAGTTTAGCTTCTAAATCAGATTTTAAAACGTCCTGGGGTCACTCCTGTGCTACCTGCTAGGAAGGAAAGAGTGGAAGTTGGCAACCCCGATGTGAGGAGACACAGTTTTCTTCACCAAGTGTAGCTGAGATATTTGTGCAGATTTTGCAGAACCTGAGACCATATGGACACACTGACAGAGCTCCGGCTCGAGCTTGGGCATGGCCCAGGCTGGTGCAGATGAGGAGCACATGCCTCGATGGGCCTGGAGTACTTCGGGGTCTGACGAGAGGGCCGGGCTCCACCCACAGCGTCCACGTCAGTGCTAGAGTCCTGTGCTTGTCTCTTTGCAATATTCACTCAACATTGAAAATTTCAGATTTTTCTTCATAGACACACGGAAGTCTTGTTTATTCATTTTAACTCCTGTGCTTTATTCTGCTTTATGAAGATGTCACATTTTATTTTCGTTTTTCTCTTTATGACCTGTGTTGTATTTCAACTACTATTTTCTACTACAATAAATAAATACTAGATAGAAGTCCCCATTCCTCAGATGTACATGGGCAAAAAAGACCAATGAAGAGGCAGCTTGCCCAGCTACTAAGCGCCACACTGTTCCCAACTTGCTGGTTTGAATCTTAATTGTGCCTGTGGACTTGGGGAAATATCCCTGTCCCCCCTCTATGCCATGAGCACCTTCTTTGAGGAGTTGTTTCAAAGATTAAATGATTAATAGACAAAACATTTAGAAAAGGATTTGAAACATGATAAACCTTTATTGGGGATTTTGTCATTCTTAGTTACCAAGGTGTGCCATGATTAGTTTGTAAAATATACAACTTTATTGCAGGTTGCCAAATTACTCTCTGGAATTGGGCATGTGGTTGGCTCCTACTCATAATGAGTAAGAGTTCCTGCTAGACAACCTTGCCTTCTACATTTGGTATCGCTAGCTATAGAAGCAGTTTTTCAGAGCTGAAGAAGGGGGTAGTTGTGCTACAAAGGGGCTTTAACATTTTGGACATTCTAATGGTAAGAACTGATATCTCCTTTTTGTATTATTATAATTTTATGTATTTAGTACAGGGTCTACAGCAGATTTGGAGGGCTTCGTCTGTAATTTTCAGGCTCCAAGGAGATCGCACTCGTCGTGATCCTCCAGCTCTCAGCCTCCAAAGCGCTGGGATTACAGGTGCGCACACCACACCGGGTCCCAGTCACTGTCTCAGGGCACCGCAGGGGTGGGGCTAGCATGGCTGGCCAGGGATTGAACCCCCAGTTCCTGCGTCTGCCTAAGCCGGTGCTCTAATCTACTACTGAGCTATCTGGCCAGCCCTCTTCTTATTGTTTTAATTTGCATTTTTCAGATCATTCTCCAGGCCACTGAGGCTGAAGACCTTTTCCTATTCTTTTGGCCACTATGCTACCCCTTTTGTGAATTATTTGTTCCTGTCCTTTGCTCATATATTTTGTTTTTCCCTTCGATTTGAAGGCATTCTGATGTATTATTATTTTTTTTTTGAGTTCTGATATATTCTGAATATTTTTTATTGGTTCTATGTATCATACAATTTTTTTTTTTGCTTTTTTAACCACTTTATTCCAACCCGAGCACCTCAATATAAAACTAAACACTGGTGAAGTGTTTTCTCTGCTAACTGTGAATTACTGTAAAATGTACAAGAGGTCTGCTAAGACTTTGACGCTTAAATAGATTAAATCAGCTGACACCTGATAGATTTCATATAATGAAAATACCTAAACATTAGTGCAACATATGGAATTTATCAAAATAAAGAGGACTTTGAAAAACAAGGCTGCAAGATTGTTACTAACATTGTAATATTTATGTTACAACTTACAGATACATTGCTTATTATGGTTCTAGCCATGTAGGAACTGAAGCTGCTTCCTTCAAGGCCTGAGAGAAAGAATTAGCTGTTTGAGTTACTGCACACTTTTGTATACTTTTAAGCAACTCTTAAATATTACAGAAAAGTAATAAACATACATGGAGGCTACAATGTAGTACCCTACTTACAGTACAGCTAAAGACAAAATTTAAAACAATCAAGTTTGAATGTACGTAATTGTTAGTGCACTGACTGTATTATGTCCAAAGGGAACAAAAGCCTCTCTCCTGCCTCCATATAGGATCTGTGTGATGGCCTGCAGTGATTAAAAAAAAGAAAAAAAATCAGGTACCTAGTTGGCTTCATTTTTTGAATAGCTCACATCAAGGGAACATAATTCATTAAGATGCATTTGTTCGTTTTCATGTTCCTAATCAAGGCAGGGCCACATCTGATTTCTCTATCCCATTTAGAAAAATAGTAAGACAGGGTATAACGTAGACACTACTAGTACTTCTTTTCTTCCTGGAGCTGTGGGACTGCTTTCTTGTGGTTAACTCACTAAACTGTGGGATGTACACCTTAGGTAACAGAAGAAAGTTTGCCTGAATACTGTCATTAAGCATAAATGTATTTATAATCTTTCTAAAAATGTTTTTCAGAAAGGCCAAATTAATAATTTCCAAGTTTTCACACATGACTACTGTCCCAGTTTGGAGGGAGAATGGATGTTCACTGTGCAGCCAGGCAATCATCTGTCTTTAACCTCCAACTGCCCAGTGAAACAGTGCAACATGGATTTCATTTTCCCTTTCTGTTGCTGAAACATTAGTCAGGGGGACACATGCATATTATTAAAAATCAAGTTCAAAACACTTAAAATAATTCTGTATTAGAAATCTTACTCTATCATAAGTCTCTTTGTTTTTTGGGAGTCAGACTGGGCTGGTTAAATGCTCCAATGCCACTGTCATTAACATTTAGGCGGCAGAATATTCCATCTGACTCAACTGACTTTAGTTGCTGTTGTATGTTTCCTTTTGTATTTCTGCTTTTTGCTTGTTATACTAGGGAGACTATACGAAACTTACACATGTGTGTCTGGTTTATTTCACTTATGAGTATATGTTCAAGTGGCATCCACTTCAGTATACATGCTTCAAACTTATCATTCTTAATAGCTGAGTAATACTCCATTCTATAGAAATACCACATCTTTTCCAACCATTCCTCATGTGATGGACATGTCTGATAAGGCAAAGTGAATGGGATTTGCTGCAGGATACTAATCAGCTTTTCTTCTGGGTGGTTAACAACCGAAGTTCACAAATCACAATTGGAGAAATAGAAGAGCCACAAGGCCAGCCAACATTTTGGCTCTAGCTTTTCAAGGTCAGCGAAGACTCAGGACATAGGAGAACCTGTAATGCAACATCATGAAACTCAGTTGAGCTCCAAATTTTCTGAACAAGGAGATTATGGAGCCACAGAGGAAAGAGATTGAAGTTCTATAGTGTGCCTGGGGAGAGTCACATGGAGAGAAAACTTTCTCTCAGGCTCTCACAGAGAGCAAACTGGTCAAGCATTGGCCGTGACCCATCCACATGGATGACACAGACAAAGGATCCACAGAATAATGTACAGGACTACAAGATAAACCCTGAGGGAACTTCACTGACCACATAAGAAACATAAAGTACATGTGTTGGTATATAAGTCTTGCTCTATCTAGGTCTTAGCCATCCAGCAGAAAAGAATAAAAATGAAGTATACATCGCGGGGCCATAATATTAAGCTGAGCTGTAAATGGCTATGGTCGACAACTTCTTTGAATAACTCACTATTGTTGTGGAATGCTGGACTGTGTTGGATTGTGCTGTCAAGTTCAAGCACCTAAGTTCGTTGAACAACAATGGAGTGCCCACCTTTGACAGGTGTAGACAAAGGAAGGGGTACAGAAAGAAAAAATCATGATGTATGTGTATAGACAGTACGGTTGGGATAGATAACGCTGTGCTTCTACATAATCCTATGAGAGGCAAGATCTGCACTAATGGTGGTTGGACAGGATATTATGTCTGCTTCTAGTACTATGGTCATCAACTAGGAAAATAACTATTGAATTTTTGATATAATTCAGGTATAAAAAATAAGATAAGTAAACAGCTACACTCTTAATTTACTGATAAGAGACATCTGCTATAATAATGTCTGTAAGTATAATATCATGTATGCACCTTGTACGATACCAAAACAGTAATGTACTGAAACAGTAATGTAATGAGAAGTTTGCAATGTATTAATTTATAGAATCTGTCTTGTTAAGGTGTCTTAAAACCATCTGATTCATATTTGCACTTCAATAAAAAAAATAAATAAATAAAATAATAGAAATAAAAAATAAAAAAAAAGAATATTCCATCTGGTTCAAGCTGAAGGTTTAGTCACTACAACCCTTACTTCTGGTTGGGTGTGTAGGTTCAGTGAGGTCTACTCCTTTTCCTCTAGCAGGATTTGCTCCTGGATTCTGTGGTTCATTCTTGGGCAACTTTTTAGCTATTGCCATGAATATTTCATTTATATTCATCGAAGTTTTAGCTGATGTTTCCATGAATAATAAACTGTTGTCATCTGCATAGGACTGTGCTTCCTGGAAATCTACAGCTCTTTTATTTGCTAGATCAGCCTTGTTTCCTGATTAAGCTATTACAATGTTAGGACTTGCGTGCCTCTGGAGTTCTTTAACCCAGTTCTTTGCTCTTGCAAAAGATTCCTAATTTGTGATATCATATACGACTTTGGCTGCTTGTGTTCCTCTGTAGGACATTGGTGCGAGGCTACGGTATCTTTCTTGTCCAGCTGTATCCCATATTTCAAACTTTACTGTTGTGTCATCGAGACATACAGTCTGGGTTAGAAAAGCAGCCCCAATGGTACTTTCTTGAAATTCATGAAATTGGCCTTTCACAAAACGAAGCACTAGGCTTGATGTCCCAGAAATACTAGTTTGAATTGGCAAATTTTATTTCCTGTATTTGGCCCATTAGGTCTTGTTGCTCCTCGATTAGCCATGTCCAAATTTGAGAGAAGTCCCTAATCTCAGACTCCTAAATGAACTGCCAGGATGGAAGGTGCCGGTTTTCTGGGAAGTAAAGAAACCTGAGCCCGCACCACGTGGGGCCGCGGCTTCCGGGCAGCAAGGCCCAACCTGGGCGAGGAACCCTGACGAGCCTGTGCAGCCTGCTTGCGCTGCTCCCTTCACACTCTATTATACAATTTTTTGCCTTCTAGCCTGTGGTTTGCCTATTTTATTTATGATTTTTTTTGTTAGAAATTTTAATGCAATCAAATTATTGTATTCCAATTAATTCACCCTTTTTTGTTTTGGAAAAAATGTTTCTATATTTTTAAGTCCTAAAAGAATTTCTCTGATGTATTTTTTTTTCCCAAATGTTTTAAAAATTAGTTTTCTCAAGGTTAATTTTCAGTACACTTAAAATTTATTTTGTGTGCACTGTTAGAGGATGATATTGTTTTCGTTACTTTTCTCTCATTGCTGGGACAACATGCCCAAGTGGACTGAAGTGTCTGTTTAGGCAGATGCAGGGACCAGGGTTCGATTCCTGGTGTGCTGTGCTAGCCCCACCCCTGGGGCACCCTGAGACTGGGTGTGGTGGTGCGTACCTGTAATCCAAGCACTTGGGAGGCTGAAAACAGGAGAATCAATATGAGTCCGATCTGTGTAGTGAGACCCTATAGACCCTGTACTAAATACATTTTTTAAAAAATTCAAACAGTCGTTCAAAAATTTTGAGCAATCAAACAAAGTATGTGATTTTCAGTGTATTTTTATAAGTGCTGATGAGTTTCACAAAGTACTGGGCTCGAATGTGACACAGTCACGCACACCTGTACACGTGTCCCCTCCCATAGCCTCCCTTGGGGCTCCTCACCTCTTCCATTTATTCCCTTCCTTGCTTCCCTTCTGTTTCTGCCTTTTCTTAGGTTGCACATAGTAGGGCAAACATGCGGCCCTTGTCTTTCGGAGTCTGGTCTCCTTCACTTCTGCTGATGGTCTCCAGGCCTGTCTGTTTTCCTTCAAGGGACATTTTGTTCTTAATGCTACCTAATTAATAAGGGACTGTACTTACCTACCTAACACCCTTTCTCTATCCACTCTTGTGTTGAGAAGCACCGGAATTGAGTCTTTATCCTGGCTATTGTGAATTGTTCCAGAAGAAATGTGCTTCTGCACTCTCTCTTTAGCATGCTAACTTTGCTTCCTTTGGATACAAAGTGCCAAGGAGCATATAGCAGGGCTGTGTAGTTCAATTTTTACTTTCTCTGAGAAATCTCCAGATAGGTAGCAGTAAGCGCATGTGTTAATTTATGTTCCCTCCAATAGTGTAGAGGGTTCCTCACCACACTCTCTTGACAGTGTTTGCTGTTTTGTATTCTTGATGACAGCCCTTCTGTCTGGGATGGGATGGAATCTCAGGTTTTGCTTTGCATTTCCTTAATAGATAAAGATGTTTAACATATTTCCAGATACACATGGCCCTTGCACTTGCCAGGGAAGTACTTATTCCACTGAGCCATCTCTCTGGCCCCTTTCAGTTCTTTATATTTGGTAAATATCAGTCTTTTGTTGGAAGAGTAGCTGGCAAAGATGTTTTTACATTGTATATATTATCTTTTTATTCTGTTGATTCTTTGCTGTGAAGAGGCTTTTAAGTTTGATGTAGTCCCATTTGTTGATTCTTCTTATTATTTCCTGGGTGATAAGAGTTCTGTTGAATAAGTTTTTGTGTTTGCAACTTCAAGAGTTTACCCAAATTTTTTTTTTTTTCCTAGCACTTTCAAAGTTTCAAGGCTATTTGATCTATTTGAATTGATTTTTTCAGAGGGTGAGCGACAGGGACCTAGTTTTAATCTACATATGAAATGTCCAGCTTTCCCAGAACTCTTTGTTGAAGAGGCTGTCTTTTCTCCACTGTATTTTTGACCCTTTTACCAAAAATAGGGTGACTGTACCTGGGTGTCTTTATTTCTGTGTCTTCTATTCTAGTCTTTTGGTTTGTGAGTTTATTTTTGTGCCGGTACCATACTGGTTTTGTTACTGGAGATTTGTGATATAATTTGAAGTCAGGTATCGCAAAACCTACAGCTTTATTTATTTATTTATTTTTTGCTTAGGATTGCTTTTGCTATTCAGAGTCTTCTGTGCCTCATATGAATTTCCAGT
Source organism: Ctenomys sociabilis (assembly GCA_004027165.1). Classification (NCBI taxonomy): domain Eukaryota; kingdom Metazoa; phylum Chordata; class Mammalia; order Rodentia; family Ctenomyidae; genus Ctenomys; species Ctenomys sociabilis. The sequence continues at coordinate 22,393 of PVKA01030336.1, forward strand.
TCTATGAAGAATGGCACTGGGCCTTTGTCTGGTTTGTATTGAAAGCGTAGATTACTTTGGGTAACACTGACACAGTGTTAATTCTGCTCATTGACGAACATGGAAAATCTTTCCATCTTGTCCTGCCTAATGTCTTCTTCAGTTTCTTTCATCAGTGTTCCTTAATTGTCATTGTAGAGATCATTCATCTGTTTGGGTAGATGGATTACTATTTTTTAAGCCTAGCGAATGTAATTGTTACTTTCTTAGCTAATTCACTGTTGGTGTATGGAGGAACTATCGGTTTTTTAGTGTTCATTTTGTATTCTGTTACTTTGTTGGATTTTTTTTTATCAGAGATAAAAGTCTTTTTATCAGAGCTAAAAGTGTTTTGGTGTAGTCTTTAGTGTCCTCTAAGTATAGGGTGATACCGTCTATAAATAAGGATAATTTGATTTCATCCTTCCTATTTGTAGGCCTCTTATTTCTGTTGCCTAACTGCTCTAGATAAACTTCAAGTATCATACTGAATAGAAGATGTCAGTGAATAGCCTTGTCTTGTTTCTAGTTTGGAAAAAGAAAACCTTTCAGTTGTTCTCCATTAGGTATGAGTAGTGTCAATATATGTAATTTTAAAAGTTAAAAGATGTTCCACTCATTTAGGGATTATGACTTATCTACTAAAGTGGGAGATTCATGAGAGCTTTTGTTTTTTTTTTTGTTTTGTTGTGGTACTGGGGCTTGAACCAAAGGTGTTCACATTGAGCTACACCCCCAGCCTCTCTTTTTTTTTTTTTGAAGGGGAAGGAAGGGTCTCAGTAAGTTTCTGAGTTACCTGTCTAGATTTGAACTCGTGGTCCTCCTGCCTCAGCCTTCCAGACTGCTGGGATTACAGGCATGCACCCCCTGGTCTGGATCCATGAGAGCGTGTTTGTGTCTCTTTTTCCAAACTGTCTGACTGATACGAGTTCAATGCTCATTAAAAATTTGAAATTGAATTCAGTTAAAAGCATAATAAAGTTATCTTTCTTGAACGTTTCCTGCCGAGGGACAAGAAATTAGAGGCCGCCTTTGTAGTAATTCTAGGGTACAAGGTTTTCTGGGTATAAACCAATATGCTGTTCAATTATTTAGTTGCAAAAGCATATCCCTCTCAATTAAGAACTCTCAAAAGATTTAGTGTAAACAAATAAATGAAGGAAGGGAAGAAGAAAAGCAGAAAGGTTTTAGGTGATAGGGCCCTGAAAGTGAGTTTGAATTGTTGAATATGCTCCTCGAGTTATGGGTTGGAACGTGGAGTTACTGCCATAAATTTCTATAGGTTTCAGTAAAAAATGGCCACGTATTGTTGTTAAACTAAACTTCATGGTCTAATTATGCTGTTAGATGTTTGAATCTTCTGACAGTCTCAGATGACTATCAAAGGAGACATGGGCTGGGTGCGGATGAAATTAAAGGAAAATTTGGCCTCGAATTTTCACTGCAAGGAGTAAAAGTGACATGTGCTCTAGATGTCACCGCTGCAGCTTGCCCAAGGCAGGTGGCAGAGATGGCCACAATTCTTAATTTTGCTTTCTTTTTGGAAACTAGCTTCAGGATAGTTTGCAATTTAAAACAAAGCTGGTCTTGAAACAACTTGGGAACAGCTTCCTTCTTTTCCAGATTGTAGCAAGAAACAGGAAGGTTGAGAGATCTGTCACTTCCACTACAGCCCAGTTGCGCTACACAAACAGTTTAAAATGTAATGTGTGGTGTGGTCGGGTAGCTTGTGACAGCGACCACAGGGAATGTTCCCTGTGTGCCAGTGGTCAGCCCTCTATCAAGCTGAACACTCAGAGGCCCCCAGGAGAAGTACCGGAACCGCCCAACCTGCAAATCGCTGTGCATCACTCCACAAGCAGGAGTGTTATCTGCTGAAAGACAAAGGCCGATGGAAACAACTCTGGCATCACCTAAAGCAACAGCCTAGGATTTAAGTCACACAGTACTCGGGCTGTGGGGAATGTTTTCCTGTCTCTTTATCTTTCCATCCGCTTCTGTCATTGCTCCAAAATGGAGCTAAGACAAACACAAAGACACAACACACAACACAACTTACAATTTATTTTGTATGGCAAAAACTGGAAGGTGATCAGTAGGTGTAGAAATAAAACTAAGATTGTATTCTAGTGCATTAACTAATATCTGTCCATGATGGGATTATAGATTGCTTTTTCATCTTTGAAAAAGATGTTTCACTGTACTTTACAAAACTTATGAAATTAGTATATATTATATTTTAAATAAAGCAAGTGTTAAATAAAAAGTTAATAATTTAAGGTAACTTTGTACAGAATCTTGTTAAATGCTAAATAGAAATAAATACAGTAGTCCCTTGCTATCTTGTGGTTCAAATTTCAGGGACTCACTGTTTCATGGGTTTTCTTTTCTTTTTGTTTTTGTTTATAATATACTTTAATTCCCAGTGCACATTCATTCACTCAGTGATAGACTAAAATGTACATTCTTTTATGATAAGCTGGAACATCTACCATCCCAATAATACGAAAAGAAAACAGATACAAAATTACTATTAAGGGTCTTCCTTAATTAAAAAAGAAATCCTTTTATTTCCACTCCACCCTTTGGCTGAATTTTATTAATATAATATCTGCCCTTCTTAATCCTTCTCTTATGAAAGGCATCACTCCCTAGTCACTCAAACCAAGCTTCCTCCTCCTCTTCCTCCTTGACCCCCACCTATACTCATGAACTATTAATAAAACATCCTTTTATATCTCTCTAGAATTAATCTCTTCTTCATTAGAGTTCTCTTTTGCAGTTCTATTTCTTTCTAAGTGTGACATGTGAGATTTTAGCTGCTCTGTTCCAGTTTTTCTACTTCAGTCAATGGTAACAGCTCTGTATCTGTTTGCTTTGGTAGTTCTCCTATCATGGTCATGGTCTTATTCAAAGTAGTATAAATGCGGCTCTTAGTCTCTTTCTGTTCAATAGCAACAGGTTTAAAATGTGCACACAAAGTCTGATATTGAGACTTTATGGCTGACAATTCCTTTAAGAGCGTTACTGGATTTTTCTCTCCTGTTGAATCATGACAATTAGACTTGATTTCATAGTCCAGCCTATACTGCATATAATCCAGATCAGAGTCAGCTTTCTTGAATATCAGTTCCAGCCTATTGACCTTTGCTTCCATGTTTTTTAAATTAATTTTATTGAAAAAAATTGCAATCAGACAGTTTCAAAACAGCTTGGTAGAAGAGTTACAACAATACATTGCATATTGTTGTCTTTTTAGTAGTCATTCATAGTTCAAGATGCAGATGTGATATTCTGTCCAAACACTGTTAGTACAAATTTTTCTTCTTATTGAATTAAGAGAAAGTAGCTATATATCTATCCTAACTATTTTATATATACAGATACAAAATGGTCCGTCATTTCTAGCTCCTTTTTTTGTTTGGTTTTGTCAGAGATGTGTATTCCATTGCCATCCAAATATTTAGGTGTGTGAATTCAGCAAAATATTTCAATGTAGTCCAATAGTCCACAATAGTAGTGGGTTATCTATAGAACTGGCAATGTCAGAAGCTGTTGGCTTGAGTGTTCCACAACTCAGCATATTAACATGGCTTCACTTTTCATACCTCTTTTCTGTAATTTTCTGCTAGATGGTTAAGACCAAGATAAAGCAAGAAATGTAACTTTTGTATCTGACAAGGTCAGTCAAGTCCCCTCAGGACTTATCCCAAAACTCTGTACCACATTTGTAGATCCTTTGTCAGTGTCAGCCATGTGGATGAGTCACGACCATTGCTTGACCAATTTGATCTCTGTGAAAACCTGAGAGAATGTTTTCTCTCCATGTGACTCTACTCAGGCACACTCTTGATCAACATCATTGATCACATTCCTCTGTGACCCCATAAACTCCTTGATCAGAAAATTTGGGACACAACTGAGTTAAATGATGTTATAGGTTCTCCTATATCTGTATTCTCACTGACCTTGAACAGCTAGGGATAAAATGTTGGCTGACCTTGCAGCCTTTTTTTTTTCCTCTAATTTTGGTCTACAAACTTAGGTTGTTAACCCTCCAGAAGAGGTTATTATTACCTTACAACATATATAGTTGGGTTTAACCTCACTATCTGATTTATCCTAATATCAAACATCTTAGGCATAAGATGAAACATGTATTTTCCATCAAGTATTGATATGTTAAACTTTAAGTCTCTATAGAATATGGAATTTTTTTAATTTTAAAAATGCATAAACAATTACATATTTTTACACAGAAATTTAGAAATCTAACCATATATATCACTGTAGCAGGACAGTCCTGTGACAATTTTTTTCTCATCTCTTTTTGTCATTTATTTCCCTTTTTTAAAAAAATAAAACATTTACTTGAGAGACAGGATGGTAATAATTGGTATGTCACAACAAGTAGTACATATTTAGAAGACCAGAATGACAAGCATTCCAAGCATGACCCAACTATTACACATTTCTGTCTTCAGTGCAGTTGCTCAGCTCACAGGTATCAGCATCTATAGTTAGCCAGGGTGAGAGTCCCACAAAGTAACTGCTAATTTCAAAAACTTGCTGATAGTTCTGAGGATCATTGTCCTACACATCTTGTGCGTATGAATGTATGGCTTTGTGCTGTTGTGTTTCCTGGATTTTTTTTCTTCCTTGTCTAATCCTCAAGTTCTCATTTTCCTTTAATTGTGTCATATTTTTCTATTTGTATTTCTTCTTTTGAGTTCTACTAGGGAGACCATATGATATTTACTCATGTGTGTCTGGTTTATTTCACTTATGAGTACATCTTTAAGTGGCCTCCACTTAAATATAAATGCTTCAAGTTCATCATTCTTTTCAGCTGAGTAATATTCCATTGTATAAAAATACCACATCTTTTTATTTATTTATTTTTAATTTATTTTTAATTTTATTGAAGTACAAATATCAATCAGACAGTTTCAAGACACCTTAACAAGACAGATTCAATAAATTAATACATTGCAAATTGTT
>PVKA01030337.1:0-27408 GCA_004027165.1 Ctenomys sociabilis
CCACATCGCTAGCCATTCGTGAAATGCAAATAAAAACAACACTGAGATACCATCTCACTCCAGAAAGAATGGCTATCATAAGGAAATCAACCAACAACAAATGTTGGAGAGGTTGTGGGGAAAAGGGAACACTTCTCCACTGCTGGTGGGAATGTAGACTGGTACAACCATTGTGGAGGTCAGTATGGAGACTCCTCACTTTAAGAATCCCATTAACCCTTCAAATCGCAACTCATCGCCTCATCAGGGAGGCCCTTGGGCTCCACTTGAGGCCGTGCTCCTGTGGGCGATTTAGCGCCTTAAGTGTCCCTTTGCAGTTATTTTCAAGTTCTTTTCCTGTGGTAACTTTACATGTTTGAGGAGTGTCTGTCTGTGTCCCTCTCCACACTGTAAGATTCAGCGACAATGATAGTGGAGAGGAAGACTGGTGTGGCCGGTGCTGTGTCCCAGGAGTCCCGGAAGTTAAGATGTAAACACATTAGCTTACTGGGAGCACAGTGACCGTGTTCTGCAAGCTGGGGGGCTCGGGCGGCAGGAAGCTGCCATCATACAGCTCTGCAAGGGAATTCCAGGACCAGCGGGGGAGCAGTTTGGCTCCTCCTGAAGGCCACAAGGTAGGGCCAGCTCTAGCTCTGTCCTGGACTTCCGGGGGGCCGTCTGCTCTGCGCATGTCTGTCTATCCCAACTTTCCCTTTGTGTAAGGACAGTAGTCATACTAAATGTCAGCTGAAGTGGGATGCGGCTGTCGTGTGTGTTTTAAAGGACCAGAGACATGAGAGGCACTGGCTGGCACGTGGTAGATCCAGCATACAAATTCTTTCATGGAAAAGAGTTTTGCTTTTTCTACATTTAGATGCTTATCTTTTGCATTTATATAATAGTGTAACAATTTGAACAGACAGGATCTCTTTATTTAGGATTTTTGAGACAGAGCCTCACTTTGTAGTACAGTTTGGCCATGAACTCACTATGTCATCCAGGCTGGCTTTGAACTCATGGCTATCTTCCTAACTCAGTATCCCAACTGTTAGGATTACAGGCATGCACTGCCACACCTGGCTGGAACTTGTAGGATTTAAATAACAAAATAGAGGTCTGGAGAAGTTTTCATATTTTCTTACTTAAACTCTTACATAATGGATTTCATGGTGAAATATATTTGGGAAGTGATTTAGAACATTTTTGCATTCTTGGCATATTACAAGGCCCAGTGATTGATTGATTGATTGATTGATTGATTTTGGCAGAACTGGGGATTGAACTCAGGCCCGTGCTCTTGCCAGGGAAGTGCTTATTTCACTGAGCCAGCCTCTATTTTTTCCATAATGAGGATTAATCCAGGGCTTTAATACTGAGCTGTACTTGCAGTCCCTTTTACAATTCTTTTGTTTTGAGCAAAGGTTTTGCTAAGATGCCCAGGTTGGGCTCAGACTTGTGATCTCCCTGCCTTGGCCTCCCGGAGTGCTAGAATTACAGACATGTGCTACTATGCCTGGTTAGGGCACAGAGATATATTAAGGCTCTGAGAAATCTTGCAGTTACTTCTTTAATTCTTAAATTCATTTTTACCAAAGAGTCCCTATTTGCCCAAATTATGGCTCTCCTATGTCATTTATGATTTATAATTTGTTAACTTAGAGTATCATTGGTTTGTTAGGTTTAGGAGATGCTGGGAACTTTGCTATGGCTGGGATAGAAATGACATCTTGGTGATAATCTCCCTGGCTTGTAGTTCTTATAACAGGGCATCTTGTTTCTATGTTTTTCTTCCCATCTCCTGCCACACCTAGATTCTGTGTGAATGGAAAAGGTCTTGCTAGGCTACTCTAATGAAAGAAGAGAATGTGGCTGCATTTATTGGTGTGTTTGTGTATGGGGAGCTTTACACAAACTTTGTAAAAAGCTCTCCTGCATTCCACTGCTCTTAGAAATATGGCAAGCCAAGCCCAAGATTTTTTCAGAGTCTCCAAGTGCACTGGTGATGATTTGAGCAGTAGTCATACATCTGTTGCAAGCTTTTCTTCATTAAGGTACCAATTGTAAGAGCACCCACACCACAAAATGTCACTCCTGGCTGAAAAGTGGGTTCTTAAATGACAGAGGAGGAAACAGATCAGACTGGTATTGATTTCTTCACTGCTCACCCCACCAAATTTCGTAAACTTATGTGGAACCATACCAGACTTATGCCAGGGCATCGCCTTCCCACCTCCCTCCCACATGAGAGGGGAGAGGCAGATTATTTGGGGAATTCCAAGTCTTGCATCTATGTCCTTCCCTGAGATAGGTAGAGTGACACAAAGGAGGGTACGTCCTAGGAGGAGTCGGTGACTCACCGCATCACGGTCTGTGGCAGAGCAGTAATCTTTAATTTATTTGGGGGACCTGGAAATGGCTTCTTAAAAGTTCCTGTGGCAGGGGGAAAAGTCCCTGTGGGACAACAAAAAAGCTAGGAAAGAACAAAAATTCTTCCACTTTCTTTCCCACAACTCTTTTCCTTCCATTTTACATGTAGAAGTATGACTCCGACTAGAACATTCTCAGAGTGGGATAGGCTTATCTAGAGGACCCCGGGGAAGCTTCAGGGGCCACGGGACCAGTTGAGCAGTCCAAAGAAATTCTGAAGAAAGTTCCAAGGCAAGACCAATATGCTGGAATTTAGTTCATTCCAGCTCATTGGAATGAGCTGGAATGAACTAAATTTCTGTTAGCAAAGTCTCTCCAGAGTCCCTTTGGCAGCCATGATTCTGGTAGAGTCCTTCAGCCTAGAAATGTATCAAGCACATTGCTCCATGTTTTCCATGTATTTTATCTTTTAATCTGCAAAATACCCAAAGGTGTGGGTATTTTGGAATTATTTATAGGTGTTGAAACTGAAAACTTCCCTTTTGGAAAACTAAAGCCACATGGTCACACGCTGTGAGGATTCTTCCCCAGATCTGATGGACACTGGAAACCCAGTTCTAAAGCACCACACCAAGTTGCCTAGATTTATCGGTGTGCACTGCATTTTATGCTCAGAAATCCACCTTCACATCTATTTCCTTCCACCTCTGCCATAGTTGCATAGAGAACAATGATTATTATAGCAGAAGAGCAAACTGAGGCACAGTGTGTCGGAGAGACTTGCTCAAGGTCCTGTAGTGCAAGTGATGACCCCAAGGCTTCATCCGACATCTTACAGTCTGGTTTCTTTTCAGCCTCACGCCACTCACCGAAGTCTACTGTTTGCCAGCACCTACATCTTTTCATCCTACTGTGCAGTCTGGATTTGAGGTGGGCATGGATTTGAGTCAGAGCCCAATTAATTCAAGAGAGTACCTTGTAAAGCCCTTGGGATGAAAATTTGTTCTGGCTTTTAAGTATAAGATTTACCAAGAAATTGCCCATAAACAAAACCCATAATTTTAGTTTGAAATACAAATTGTTGCAATGACTTATTTCTTGAATGTTTATAAATGGCATGATATAATGTCTTTGATTTGATTCAAAATAATCCACTGGATTTGTGCTCTTGGATTGGAAGAAACAACATTGTTAAAATATCCACATTACTCAGGGAAATTTATACATTCAATGGAATCTCTATCAGAATCTCAATGCAATTCGTGACAGAAACAGAGGCAACTATCTTAAAATTTTTCTTTCTGACCATAAGATCCTAACTAGCTAAAGTAATCTTAAGCAGAAAAAACAAAGCTAGATAGACATATTAGACTGACTTCAAAATATACTTCAATACAAAAATGACCCAAACGACATGGTATTGATATTCAGATATAGAGACAAATGGAAAGAATACAGCCCAGAATTAAGTTAGATATTCATACATAAAAGAAAAGACCTGCAAAGATAGCTCAGTGGTTTAAGTACCTACCTGGCAAGTGCAAGGACCTGGGTTCCATCCCCAGTGCTGCACGCCATGTAGGTCCCAGAATCCTGGGCGTGCTGTGCCAGCCACCACTGCCAGTTACCAAAACCAGGTGTGGTGGTGCACACCTATAATCCCCGTGCTGAGGAGGCTGAGACAGGAGGATCCCTACAAGTCTGAACTGTACAGCGAGACCCTGTGCCAAATAAGTAAATAAATAAAAGATAGAAAAAGAAAAGACCTGAACCCTTGCTCTTGCTAATGATGAGAACCATCTTAAAATGGACTGAAGACTCGCATGCAAGACTTCACAAAACCACTAGGCTGAACGCACAGGCGGGATGCTACACGATGTTTGTCTGGGCAATGGATTTTTAGATAAGGCCTCAAAGGCAGGAGCAACAAAAGCAAGGATAAGCAGGATTACCCTAAAATAAAGACATTCTGCATGGAGAAATGCTCAGCCAAGCAAGAAGACAGCCTAGGAATGGGAGAGCATTTGCAAATTATATATCTGATAGGGGGTTAAGACCTATAATCTGGAAGGAACCTAGACAACTCAGTGGAAAAAAATCAAATAATTCAATTGAAAAATGGGCAGGACTTAGTGGTAGAGAGCTTGCCTGGCACATGTGAAGGCCTGTATTTTTTTTTTTTTTTAAGTAAAAGAATTGAGTAGATGTTTTCTAAAGACGATAAATGGCCAACAGCCATTGTATGTTTTGCTCATAGGAATGCTCATTGTGACTAACAGGAAGATGCAAATCCATATTGAAATAGTAGTAAGGGCAGTCATTATCGAAGAGATGATAACATAAGCTGGGCCAGTGTGGACAACAGGAGCCCTACGTGCTGTTGTTGGAATGTGAGGTAGTGTGGCTGTCCTGTGACCGGCTCTCCTACTTCTGGGAATACTTATGAAGGAAATGAAGTTAATGCATTGGAGAGACTTCTGTACTCCCATGTTGATTGCACCAAGGCATGAAATCAACTGAAATATCCATCAACAGATGAATGGATGAAGAAAGTGGGATATGTGCATATTATTGATACTATACAGCTGAAAAAAAAATGAAGTCTAGCTATCTGTGACAACTTAGACGAGCCTCAAAAATATTAGGACACATGAAATAAGCCAGAAACAGAAGATAATTGTGATCTCATCCTGTGAAAATCTGAAACAGCTAATCTTCTAGAAGTTAAGAGTACATAGTTATCACTATAGGCTGGAGAAGGCGGGGAGATGAGAGAGGCTGGCGGGGTTAGAATGATAAATAGACAGAAAAGTCTGATGCTCTGTCACATGGCTGGCTGGCTGCTCCTGATAGCAGTGCCGTGTATATTTCCAATAGCTAGGAGAGAAGATTTAGAATCCCCTACAAGCAAAGAACTGGAAAGTTGACCGGCTGGGTATAATAACTACTTTGATTTCATCCTTATGTGGACAAGTATGAAAAATCAAGTTGTGTTCCATAGACATTATGTCAATAAGATAAATACAGGCGGGGCGATGAGTGTGTGGGGTGGTAAGTCAATAAAACTGGGCACCTGTTGATGACTGTTGATTTCGGATGGTGGGCACTTGGAGGTCCACCCTAATATTCTCTCTAGCTTTGTATTTGAAAATTTCCATAGTCCACTGGGTTTCTATTATTATTATTATTATTATTATTATTATTATTATTATTATCATCATCATATATTTTTTTAAAGAAACAGTTTCTTATGGCTAATGGGTGACATCTATGGGTCAACCACTGGAACTGTCCTTTAAGTGAAAACTCGTTAAGAGGCAATTGCTGAAAAGCCCCTGCAGTGGTGTTGAAGGAGATTTTCAGCTACTCTCATTCTGAAAGTCTAAACTTTGGTCAGTTGAGGGATCTTCACCTGCTTTTGGAGCTGGAGCGTGGAGAGTAGAATAAAATAAGTACTTTCCACAGTTTGCTCATGGCTGCAGAAATTAGCACAAGGGCTGGCCTCCTGTTGGTATTCACTAAATGCTTGTGAATAAGAGAATGAGTGATTCTGTAGGGAATTATGTAATTTATTTCAGAAACAGATCAGCTTAGAAAGTGCAGAGGGTCTGTTTCACAAAGTATTAATTCACCCACATCTATTAGTATGCTTCAAAACTTAGGATTTGTTCATCTGTAGAAAAAATTGTATATATAAATGTTAAAATTTTTGAAAGATTAGCAAAGATCATAAAACTCCACTGTCTCATGCTAGCAAATAAGTTTTGTGAAGTCATATCTGTATTATAATGTTGTTTTTTTCTTAGATTAGACAGAATCTATAAAATGTATTTTTTGTAACTCAGAACTTGATTGGATTTTTGTGGTATTACACCCTCATTTATTTGATCTTTTTCTGCCCAGATAGCCAATTTTCAGATTAAGTAACTTAACAAGAAAAAGGACAGAAAGATTACAGTTTATTTTCTTCTGTTTTTAGTTTTCATATTTAATTTTCACTAGTGCCCTGTAATGTTAGTATCTATGTCAGTTTTCTAGGGCTACCGTAACAAATTTCTAAAATCTGGGAGATCTAAAAACCAGAAATATATTTTCTTGCAGTTCCGAAGGTGGAAGGCTAAGACGAAGGCGTGGTAGGAATTGATTTCTTTTTCCTGGTCTTACAAATGAGGTTTTTTTTTCTCACGTGTCTTCCATGTCTTTATCATAATCTCATTTTCTTTTGTCTTTCTTTACCTTCTCTTTTCTTTCTTTCTTTCTTCTTTTCCTTTTAGAAGACATTGTCCCATTATGTGGTAAAGGCCAGTCTTGAAGTTCTTACGTAGCCGCACTCACTATCTGGCCCAATCCGGTCTCGAACATGTGATCCTCCTGCCTCCACCTCCTAAATGCTGGGGTTTGAGATGTATGCTGCAAAGACACTGGCTCGTGTTTTCTTCTTATGAAGACATTAATTCAGTGCAACTTGGGGCCATGTGTAGTGGGCTGACAGCTGGTGGTCAGCTTGTTACACCCGGCTGCGCGGAGCTACACGGTGCTGGGTGCGGAGGCCCACCAGGCATTTGTTGGGAGCAGCATGAGAAGCGGAACTGGAGAAGAGGACGTGAGGCTGTTGGGAGCGGGCAGGAGCTGCCGGGAAGCCATTAGGGAGCTGCTAGTTCTCTGGGGCTACGTGGCTGGAGGACCTCGTCATGCTGGCTTCCCGACGAACTTGGCTTTTCTTGGAGGAGGACTTGGGACCTCAGTGACACTGAGAGTGGCTACGCTTCACCTTCGAGGCACTCTGGCCCTCACTTTGAGCACTGCTTCCTGGCTCCTGAGGGGCAGAAGGTCCGTAGCTCAGTCTCCAGAAGGAGCTTGTTGTGCTGTCTTTCCTTTTTTACTGTCTTTCCTGATGGGAACTCAGCTTCCCCATCTTTGAAGGAGCTCGGGACCTCACTGTGGCTGAAGATGGCTGTGGTGCTTTCCAGGGAAGCTCGGGTTCTTACTCTGAGCACCCCTCCCTTCTTGGCTCCAGTTCAGACCACTCTCCTGCTAGCACAGATCCTCCATCCTGCTGGCATGGACTTTGAAGCTTCCACCACTGATTTTTGGGCCTTCCCAGTACAGATCCGAGAAATGGGCCTGCATGAGACATTGTCACAGGCTCTAGGCCTCCAGCTGTACGAGTGAGGGGCACTGTTACGAGGTCTAGGCCTTCGGCTGGGACCCCGTAATGCAGGAAATTATTGTGGGATCCAGGTTGTCAGCTAGATTCTCTGTCTTTCATGTGTGGACAGATTTCCTGTACTTGTTTTTTTGTATGTGATTCTTTGAGTGACTATTATAAATAATCTTACAAAATATATCCTGTATTATATTGTTCTCCTCATAAGATCCCTAACCATGACACTATCCCAATGACCTCATTTAATAAAGTTGCATCCTGAGGTACTGCAGGTCAGGATTTCAATGTAAGAACTTCATTTTGGGGGAGCAGGGGCACACCATTTGGTCCTCAATAGCATTATTAATCATTATTCTACTTTTTTTTTCCAGTGAAGAAGCCAAGATCCAGAGAACTTGATCTGGCAAAGTTTTTTTTTTAATTAATTTTATTGAGAAACAAATAGCAATGAGACAGTTTCAAAATCAATTAGGACAGTTTCAGTAATTAATATATTGCATATTGTTGTCTTTATAGTGGTTTTCATAGTACAAGATGCAGACATATCCTGTCCATGATACAACTATTACTACAAATCTTCCTTCTCATTGAATTCAGAGAAAATAGCTGTATATCTATCCTATTTTGTATACACAGATACGAAATGGTCCTTCATTGGTATCCCTTTTTTTTTGTTTAGTTTTGTCAGAGATGGGTATTCCGTTGCCATTTAAAGTTTGGATTTCAGTCCAGGCCACACCTTTCTCCCCTGAACACATGCTGTGCTTGTGCTGTTCAGCGGCACCCCCTCCGGGGTCCACTGGTCCTGGCGCTGACCTCTTCTCAGGAGAGTGCAGTGTCACCTCCTCAGCCCGCTGCTCTTCGCTCTCCTTGAGAACGACTAAGATCTTTGTTGATGATCTTACTCTAGTGTTAAATTGAAAACAAAATAGCTTCTGAATTTTACAAGGTGTGATTAAAATATAGATGATGTTTACATTTTTTAAAAATTATTATACTGATAGACACGTTAGCACTAATCTTCGTCAAGATACTCCCTCTTGCTTCAAACACACTTGCCCTGCTGTCTGGAAGCAGTTCTGGAGGTCTTCTTTGGCGAGTATCCTTCCAAGGCATGAACACAGCTACACTCATGGAGCTGCTGGTGTCACCCAAAAGAAAGGCAGACTTGTGGAAGCGAGAACGTGCACTCTCATTCACCTTATTCACTGGATCTGGCACAAGCAGTTTCTGTTTCATCCTTGCAGTCAGGGAAACGTAAACATTTCGAATCAATTCAGGACATCAAGGTAGCCGTGACAGCACAGCTAAAGACAGGCAAGAGCACTTTCAGAGCTGCTTCAGAAAGTGGCAGGAAGGATGGGTTTGAGGTGAGGGGGATATTTTGAGGGGATGGATGGCAGTATGTCTTCTACTGTAAATAAAAAAAAAGCAGACCTTCACCACATTTTTGATCCTGTCGCATACATTTAGATGGATTCATTTTACTAATGACTGATGATTTTGACTGCTCATTTCTTCAGAGAAATGGACATGGGCTGTCCCTAACAGGAAAATTGCAAGACATGCCTGTCCTCATTCTCCTTGGCTTCCTTTCTTAGCTTCCAGGAGCCCCAAGCCTTCTTATCTTCTCTTTGCATCTGGCGGATAAGCCACCTGTCGTCCTCTCCCTCTCACTTGCTCTCCCCATTACACCCTCTTCCTTTGATTTGTTTCACCAGAAAGAGGCCCAGAGTGGTCTTTTTTTCCTTCAGGATTGAAAGGCTTTCTCTGAGCAGACCAGTACTGGGGAAATCACCTGATAATTTAAAAGACTCCCAAGTAGCAACTGACATCTTAGTGAAGCCCGGGTAGGCAGCACCCATTACATGTCAGTCTTCTTGGTACATGGGATGTTTCATTACCTGTCAATAGGATTAACATATAACTTCCTGCTCAAGGTGGCTGCCAAGTGTATCTGCTTACCTGTCCTCCTTCTAAATCCCATTAGAATGAATGAAGAAATATGAAAATTGAGCAGAATAGCAACTTACGTGGCATTTTCACATATACTCATGTGATATCTATCACAAATCTGGAAGGTAGGTACTGTTGTCTACGCTTCAGATAAGGATGCGAAGTCCTAGAGAACTCAGTCAGCTTTCCTGGGGCTATGTGGGCAGGGGAGCTGGCCCCTCAACCTGGGTGTCCAGAATTGCTGTCTTTAGAGCTCTGGTTCATCTGACTTACTTTGTTGTGCCAGCCCAACCATCCAGCAGGTAGGCACATTTCTAATGCCTTACAGTGCTTAAATGCTGAAACCACTTTGTGCCTGACTGAAAGTCCAGAGCTCTATTTTACTTGCACGAGACCTCAGTCTATAGGATCATCTGTCCCCTTATACGTCGCCATAGCGGAGGCTTCTCGGGGTGGCAGGTCATGTAGGCAGTGTCTGACGACACCTGAGGCTTATGGAGCAGGTTCTACTGGGTAGCTCTCCAGTACATTTAATATTACCAAAGGGTCTTTTGGTTTTGAGAGCAAAAAAATTCTCAAACATCATTTAAAAACTTTTCACTGTATTTGTATCTAGCTGAAAGCAATACAAAATGCCTGGTTCCCAGAAGTGATAAGCAGAGACAGGGAAAGCAGGCATCTGGAGACTTCGCTTTGCCCCTAAATTCAACAAGATTTGAGAACTACAGTCTCAGATCAGCCTAAATAAAATGCAAGCTTTAAGAATAGTTTTACATTTGCACTACTAGTGTTTGGACAGGATATCCTGTCTGATTCTTGTACTATAGACAACCACTAGGAAGATAACAAGGTAGAAAGTATTAATTATTGAAACTACTATAATTCAACTTTAAAAAATAAGTATACAGCTAAATTCTCTTAATTTGTTGATTAGAGGCATCTGCTCTAATAGTGTTTGTAAGTAGAATATCATGTATACACCTTGTACGACAAAAAACCACTATGAAAACAATATGCAATACATTAATTATTAAAAAGAGAACAGTTTTATGGAAGAGATGGATTTAATCCATGGCTTTCCTGGCATCATTTAACAAGTATTTAAAGACCAGAAGCTGTTTAGGAGCAAAATGAGCACATATCCTTTAACTGGCCAAGATGAAGCACTTCTATCTGAACAAAGCAGCTAACAGAGGGGATTTGAATGAGATCAAGCCAAACAAAATCCCACAACCTAGATCAGAGAAACTAAAAGAAATAAGGCAACAACCCAATACCAGGATTTTAATGCTCTATTTTCAAGGCTAGTTCATAAGTACACAAGCATCCCAAGTGTTGTGTATGCTAGTAGCCTCGTTTACCACAGTTCAAGAAATATTAGTTTGTCAGAACAATAAAATGGAGAAAAGAAGTGAGGTCATGGGAAAAATATCCTGGTTACTTCCCTTTTAAAAGAAGAAAAGTGCTGGTTGTGGTGACACACTTCCATAATCCCAGCATCCAGAAGGCTGAAGCAAGAGAATTATCTCCAATTCAAGGCCAGCCTGAACTATATATATAGTGAGACCTTTTCTTAAAAAAAGGAGATGGATGATGAGGAGGAGGAGGAAGAGGAGAAAATATACAAAATGATATTAGTTTTGATTTCTAGAGAATTTGCATGAAAATCAAATGGCTTCCAAAAATTAGTGATTACATATGGAAATGAGATGACCTCACTAAGAATGAAGATGCATACAGCTGCTTGCATGTTCAGATTTATTTAATTTACACAATAATGTATCAGTAATAATTTAGTTCTATAAGCTGGACACAGAGACAGGGCTTGTCTAGCTATGCTTCTGGGTGACAGCCTGTGCAGAAAATGAGTGTCTTCATTATAGACAGTATGCTGTCTCTCTGTCTGCCCTCAAAGACCCTTTGGAGCTCCCTGGAGGACTGTCTCCCACTCAGGATGAAGACATGGCTCAATGTCGTCTTAGTCCCCATCATTAACCTGCCCTAAACTTCCTTGGTGACCGAAGTGAAGGGTTCTGATTCAAGGGATCATCATGAAAAAGGGGCTTCTCTGGTGAGAGAAGGTTATAAGAGGTGGGTGTATCCTTAGAGATAAATGACAGCAAGGGACATCTGGGCTTCTTGGAAAAAGTGTTTTAGAAGAGAGTCTAGGAACCCCTTAGATTTAAGTTTGATCTTGGGTAGCCCACTATAGATGCATTAAATTGCATCACAAAGTCTTTCAATGAACAGTGCTTGATCCTTTTGGGGTGGATGGCATGGGCAAAGTGTGAATGGGAAAGCAGAACACCATGCAGGGAGTTCTAAGGAGGAATGGGCTGGGTGTAGTGCAGTTATATCTATAATCCTGGGTCTCTGGGAGGCCAAGGCAGAAGGATAATCAGTCAAGCCTAGCCTGCATCATTTAACAATTTAGTGAGAACCTGTCTCAAAAGGAAAAGCAAAATCAGCCTTTACATAAAGACTCAGGATAAAGTCCCTGGGCTCAATCCTCAGCATGGAGAAGCAAAGGAGAAGGGGAATGGGTCCAGAAGCCTGCTGAGAGGGAAGGCTGCTAGAAAGAGCTGGGGGACACCAATCCAGGAGATTACTAATCAGGAGAGATTAGTAAGCAGGAATGCTTTCGGTGGATGCTGAAAATTTCACCAAATTTCATTGTTACTACCTTGATGTGGGGTTCCATCTTCCTCACTTGCCTAGGACAGGGATATCTGAGCTTCTTTCTGGACAGGAAAGTAGCCCACTGTTCAGTCTGAGGAACTGAAGACACTGCTTGTGAGCAGGTCTCCTGACTGGAACCAGCTGGGAAGAGAATATGGAGGATTTCTTGTATGCAGGTTTGGTTTGATGGCCATCAGCTGTCTTGGGGGTAGCCTGGAAAGGTGATCTCTTGGGACCCAGGTGCCAGGGCTGGAGACGGAGGGGGAGGACAGTCTCTGTGAGGTCAGGGCTGCTAAGGAGGAAGTACAATGCATGAAGGGTGGAAGGAGCCAGAGAGTAATGAATCCAGCACAACATCTGTTCACAAAGCGTCACCTTTGAGTCACTGCTTCCCACTTCCAGAGTTAGCATGTAAACCATCTGACTCATGATTTGAAATCCCCACAGGACTTAATTGCATGATCAACAGCCACAGGGGCCCCCAGGCCTCTAGGGCTAATACTGGTACAGTATTTGCTTTCTGGGTTTCTACTTTGAGGAATCTTAAAATATAGAATAGAGCAAAAGTGTCAAAATGGACCTATGGAGCCAGAAATGCCAGACCTTACCCAGATCCTCATTCACTTGAAACAAATCTTCCAAAGTCCAGTCTTCCCTCTGACTCTTCAATCTAACCAAGTTACTGTTTTGGAAATGTGTAACGCTTTAGGCATTTGAGGGAGGCCCCCCCCCCCCCACTTGGGGCCTAAGAAGGAATAGCAGTTCAGGGCATTGAACACAATCAGTTCTCTCTCTTTAACCTCTGTATAAGATCATGGTGCTACAAAAAAGTCAAAACATGTTTTTATTTTTACCCACAGCAGGTTGTAAAGCTGCAGTCACACCGCGAAGGGGAAGGTCTTACAAAAGGCGCGTACAGGTGTGTTGCTCAGTCACGGAAAGGGAAGATGAAAGTGGGATCACAGAGTCAGCGCCACTTGCAAGTCTGCCTTCCTGGTGCCTGAATTACTTGCCTTTGATGGCGGCGGTCTCGGCTGTCCCTGCGGGTACCTCTGAATTCTGCACTATCCTCTGCGGTCACATCCTCCCCCTCCCCCTCCGGTCTCCAGCTTCTTCCTGCGGAGGGATCACCAGCACCTGGCGGCTCTGGGAAGCCAAGGTTGAGCATGCCTTGGCCCTGCCTTTCTGCTGGCTGCTCCATTCTCCGGCCTGCGGGGCTGGCGGGAGCAGGCTGTGTCCATTCACCAACTCCACAGGCTCCTTCAGTTGAATACTTAATTCCCCTGAATTCAATGCAGGGAGAGTTACTGATTCACCAACTAAAAATACAGAAAGTCCAGTTAAATTTGAATTTCAGATAAACAATGAATAACTTTTATAGTATTATGATGTTCCATACAGTATTGGGATGTGATTGTATTTAAAAAAATCCTTACTTATCTAAAAGTCAAATTTAACTTGGAGTGTCTTGTCTTTCATCAGGCAAGCTTCCTTTCAAGAACAGAGCTTCTCATTTTGGTTGCCTAACCCAGGAGATGAATTTTCTTTTAAAAAGAAACAGCTATAAAGATAAAGACGAGCTTTCTACGTACGCTGCCTGTTGAATAGGTACCAGCCGCCGCACATTGTCATGGAACTCCTGAAATGGGATTAGTCGGAACTGAGTGAAACATTGAATTTTTGAACATGATTTAAAAAAAAGAAAGTAAAATACCACATTAATAATTTTTACATATTGCTTACATGCTAAAATGATTTTGGATATACTAGGTTAAAAAGTATAGGTAAAATTAATTTAACCTATTCCTTTTTTTTTTTTTGGATGATGCTACTAGAATATTTAACAGGACAAACATAGCTTGCATCTGTAGTCTGCATTTTAACTTTCTGTGGATGACATGGTCCAGAAAGAGGCCGAGGTAGTGGGACTGAATGAACAACTGGCCAAAAGCTAGGTGCCAGCCTGCCTAGAAGGCAAGAGAAGCTCTGTACCTCCTATTGTGGCTGAAGTATTCGGACCTCTACGGACGCCCGGAGGGAAGGTGTCATTTTTTGTTTTCTATCTTGACAAAAACTTGGTGATATTGGAATGATTACAGAATGATGAACTGTGGCTTATGTTTTCACGATGCACACTACATGACAATGGGTTGGGATATGGTGTGGGGCCCGGATGGGCAGCTAGAGGAGAGAGGGAGTTGGGAAAGACCCTGGTTCCTGGAAGCTTCTCAGACTTGTTTTTTTTTTTAGATTTCTTCTTTTGGTTTATGATGCAGATTGGTGGTGGCAGGGAAACTTTGGCTGTATTTGCTAGCAGCAGATGTCTGCATTAATTTAAAACCTTAGAGATTGAAAACCATAGAATGTGGCACTGGGAAACAGGGAAGAAGCCAACGAAAAGTTTGTCAAACAAATTAAATCTCTGCAAATCACCTGACTTCTGAAAATTATTTATAGAACTGGGTTCTGAAACTGGGACATCTTTTTATAACTGAAAATATTTTGGGATTTCAAAATTTAGATTTAGTGTGTACACTTTTTTGATCTGCCTCCCCTCTCCCACCTAACACCTTCCTGAGGTTCCTGGAAAGTAAAGAAATATTAATGACCAGCATACTCTTGTGAGCCCAGCACTCAGGAGGCTGAGACAAGAGGGTCACTATGAGTTAGAGGCCAGCTTGAGCTACAAACATGAGTTCAAGGCCAGCCTGCACAACATAGTAAGACCCTGTCTCAAAAAGAATAAAAAAGAAAGAAAATTAAAGAAAACACTAGTGAACACAAAGCAAATGAAAATGCATGACCTCCCACATAGAGGTCAAGTCTTCTTTGATAGTAAAAGAACTCCATCTTTCACCAAGATCCATGTAAATTCTGTATGTCAATCACGTTGAGCTGAGGAGTCAAAGCTTCACTGTAGGACCTACCGTTCACTTCCACTTTTTTCTGCTTGATCTCGCCACCTATTACCCTGGTGGCCACAATGTCCCCCATAAATGGCATATTACTGGGTCCTGGGATTATTACGCTGAACAGCTTAGCCTTGGCACTCAGTAAATAGTCTTCTGCCTTATCAGTTGGCAAGCAGCCCTCCTACCCCTTAGTCCTCCAGGAGGCTTTGCTATCATTGTTCTGAGCACTATCTCAGCACTTGGTGATGCAAACATGCTCAGCAAGAGAGCCGTTGACACCGCCTAGTAGACCAAGGCTGAGGACAGAAGCACTGGGGCTGTGTGCCAGCAGACATCTGAGGAGAACGAGAGTGAATCACCTCTTGAAGCCTTGACGATGCGGGTCCAGAAGGGACTGAACGGTAGGATGAGTGGTAGGTGATGGCTGGGAGTTCGTATGGGTGGGAAGGTCTCACCGCTGCCCTTCCCAAGGATAATCCTGGCTTGCCTAGAGAGTCGGAAGCAGATACTTGGCGTGGAGTCCTGCCGAATGAAGCTGGAGATTCTCTAGAAGGTTGTCCTGTTCTAGACAGCAGGAAGTGGAACATATACTGCAATTCCTGAGTAGGGGTGGCGGATGGATAATATTGAGAAGTCTCAGACTCAGCTCACTAGGCCAGCGTGGCAAATGTCAAGTAGACAGTGGTTTCCTTTTCCTGTTCACAGCCTGGTGCTGCTGAGGCCATGTCACTCAGCTTTGCTTTGGTCCTATTTGGGGATTGAGCAGTAAGTGGTGCCGCTTATCATGGCACATTCGTGGGGGAGGGCGAGGCTCTGGACCTTCATTAATGGCGGGGATAGGGCTGTCCCCAAGACAGAAAAGGAGGATAAGCACTCAAGGCGCTTGGGATCCCCAGTCTTTCTTTTTTTTTTTTTTTTTTGTCTTTTTGAGACAGGGTCTCACTATGCAGTTCAGGCTGGCCTTAAGCTCACTTTGTAGCTCAGGCTGATCTCGAACTCACAACAATCCTCCTGCCTCAGCCTCCCGAGTGCTGGGATTACAGGCATGCACCACCATGCCCGGCTTCCCCAGTCTTTCTTGAGGCACAGGACGACCGCCAGGCGCAGTGGTGACAGGGCACACAGGTAGGCAGTTTCAGTAGTGTACCGCGGTGTGATCAATCACCTCCGATCAGTGCAGACAGCTGTGTGCTATGCTCATGATTCTCTGTGCTAGAAACTTGGAAAGGGTGCGGTGCGGGTGATCTGTCTCCGTCACACATTGCGTGAGACTCATCTAGGAAGACTGAAGGTTGAGAATGATTCGACAAAACGGGCAAGATTGGTCTGATTGTGCTCTCATGTGTCCTGCTGGGCCTTAGTGAAGACTGTAGCTCTGAATACCTACGAAGAGGCTGGTGATACAGAAGCTTGCAGCCCCAGGTGTTCAGCATACCTCAGGGCCCAGTGGCTGGGGCCAAAGAAGAAGAATCCCAAGAGAAGCAAGAGGAAGCCGTGTGTCCCCAATTTTATTTTCCTTTTTATTTTTATTTGGCTCTTTTGGCCTCCCACATAAAAACCAGTTATGTAGCAATTTAGAAGTAGCTAAGCCTGCTAGAAAGGTTACAGGATTAGAGTCGAGAGACCAACATCACATGGGGCTTGCAAACAGAAGACGTAGAGCCTGAGAACATACATGCTGGTATGATTTAAACTGTACATATTTCTATATGTGAATCTCAAATTGCATGTTCTACTTAGGTCTCCTTATAGTTAAGTAGACATGACATTAACTCAAATTCTTGTGGCTTACACAGTTTAACAGTAGACTAATTTAAATCAATTGGTAAGTGTGAAGGTATTTTAAAGGTTGGTGACATGTCTCCATCCAGGTTAGATAACAAAGATAAGGCCCAAAATTAATTTCACAGACGCAGTGCTTTTCATCTGTATGTAATAATATGAGAATGTTTCTTTGATCAAAGGTAATATATAAAGTAGTTTAAAATGTCAACTCTTATGATGAGTCATGTAAAGTAACTGTTAAGGAGACTAAGAGGGAATCCACTGAACTTGGGAACTGTTGGGCAAAACTGCTCTCTGTGTTGAAAGAGCAGATGCCTAGAGCAAAATTGGTCCACTTTTTCCGCTGATGGTGGTTGATCCAGTGTTCCCAGGGTCTTGTGTTGCCACACCCCAACAGATATTAAATAATCATGGTGTACTTTACCTGATTGTAAGTAAAAAGTTAAACTCTCTGTGTGTAAAGCAATGTTTTCTAATTAGGGTGCTCTTGGATAAATTTACATCAATTGGCTTTAATTATTTTTTTATTTTTATTTTTTTAATTTATTTTTTATTTTATTGAAGTACAAATATCAATCAGACAGTTTCAACACACCTTAACAAGACAGATTCATTAAATTAATACATTGCAAACTGTTTTCATAATGTTTTGGCTTTGTACAAGGTGCATACATGATATTATATTTATAGATATTATTTTAGCAGATGTCTCTTATCAGTAAATTAAGAGTGTAGCTGCTAAATTGTCTTATTTTTTATACCTGAATTATATCAAAAATTCAATAATTATTTTCCTAGTGGATGACCATAGTACTAGAAGCCGACATAATATCCTGTCCAACCACCATTAGTGCAGATCTTGCCTCTCATAGGATTATGTAGAAGCACAGCGTTATCTATCCCAACTGTACTGTCTAATACACACACACCATAATTTTTTCTTTCTACAACCCTTCCTTTGTCTACACCTGTCAAAGGTGGGCACTCCATTGTCATTCAACTAACTTAAGTGCTTGAACTCAACAACACAATCCATCACAGTCCAGCATTCCACAACAATAGTGAGTTATTCAAAGAAGTTGTCGACCATAGCCATTTACAGCTCAGCTTAATATGGCCTCACGATGTGTACTTCATTTTTATACTTTTCTGCTGGATGGTTAAGACCTAGGTAGATCAAGACTCACCTGCACTGGGTCTTGGGCTGTGGGGTGGGACCGGTAATGTTTCTCTGGCATAGTGTGCCTGGAGCTCTCACCGAGCCACGGGGGGTGGGGGGGCAGGGAATCCCTGGGAAATGTCTCGCAGGCAAGCCGGGCCTGGAGTTCTACACTCACTGAACTTTGCTGCCCAGAGAGTTGGGGAAATTCCCACTCGTTCAGCGGTCTTTAGGGCAGGGGATCCGGGGAGGTGTTGGTGAGTGGGTCCTGAGGTTTCAGGCCAGTCACTGACTTGAAGGGCTTGGGGCAGGGGTCCGGGTAGCATGCGTGGGAAGAAGCCAATGGCTCTCCCTCAGACTCACCACACTCACTGATCTGGGAAGCCTGCTGAGTCATGCAAATTCCCACTCGCTGGGAGAGCTTGGGGCAGGATCCAGGAGGCCGCTGAAGTCAAACGCTGTCTCAGGCCAGTCTCTGGCAGGGCAGCGTCAGCGGGATCGAGCGGACTGCTGGCATGGGTCTCGCTGTCTCAGGAGGTCTTTGGGGCTTGGCGGGCGCGGGTGGAATGGAGGAGGATGGGGGAGTCGGCCGCGCTATCTCTGGCCGGTCTCTGGGGCTGGGCGGGCGTGGGCGGGCAATTGGCTTTAATTAAGTAAGCATCTGGTTATTATATAAATGAGATACACTCATATTAAGTGTATCTTAATAAATATATATGTTGTTATTAGCACTGTTTCTCAAATTTATAAAGGTTCTAAAGATATCATTTAATTCTTGTTAATAAAGAATTGACAAATGTTGTGTATAAACCTATGGAAAAGTGCTAAATTTAAGGTAAAACACTAAGGTAAAATACTAAGTAAGTATACATAAATATTTCCATATAACCATGATACTAATTAATGCTAATTTTCTCATCTTACTTTTCTGTTATTGCTAAGACAAAATATCTGATGCCCAAAAACTAAGGAAGGAAAGGTTTATTTAGTTCACAGTCTGTGGGGCTTTCAGTCCCTGTTCAGCTGGCTGCAAAGCAGGGTGGTGTGGTGCTGGTGGGGCAACCATTCTTGCTGAGAAGGCAGCCAGAGTAGCAAAGGCAAGAAGGGAGGAGTGCTAGAGGAGCCTCTTTCTGTCCCTCGCGCTGGATGTGGGCTCTTCGCCCTGCCTCCCGCTCATCATCCCTGCACTAGACAATGAGGCAGTCGCAAGCTCTAGGTTCAGCCACCTCCTAAAAGCACCCGTTCACGATTGTGTGAGGCTCTCGGGGGTATCCAGACACAAGCCATGACGCTCACGGCATAGGGAATAACTTGATGATTTCCTCAAGTTTATGGCTCTTTTCAGATGCAGAACTTGAGAAAGACATGTTGTCATACCGGTAACCCCCAAACTGTAGTTGTTTATTAGCATGGACATCTTCCAAGTTCATATTTTTGTGATTGTCATATAATCACTATGATCATTTGATTTCCATACACAGTTGCAACAATGTCATCATAACGATTAGAGATTAAGCATTAATATCTTTCATAACCTATAAAGTGTATCTATAAAGAATACTAAGCACATTCTATTATCACTCTGGCAATGAATAAATGATTAAAAGATAGCAAATTAGTAAAAGTTCCTGTTTGTCATTTAATACATTGCAACTAGATAAACATAACTGACCAATCAGTCATTTTTTAATTAATTTTACTGAAAAACAAATAGCAATAAGACAGTTTCAAAACCGATTAGTAGGAAAGTTTCAATAATTAAAACATTGCATATTGTTGTCTTCGTAGTGGTTATTCATAGTACAAGATGTAAACACAATATCCTGTCCAAACACTATTACTACAAATCTTTCTTCTCATTGAATTAAGAGAAAGTAGCTGTATAGCTATCCTAACTATATTGTATACACAGATACAAAATGGTCCTTCATTTGTATCCCTTTTTTGTTTAGTTTTGTCAGAGTTGGGTATTCCATTGCCATTTCAATATTGTAGGTATGAGAGTTCATCAAATTAATCCAATATAGTCCAGTAGTCCAAAACAGTAGTGGGTTATCTGTAGGACTGGCATTGTCGGAAGTTCTTGCTTGAGGCTTTACAGCTCAGCCTTTTACTATGGTTTTACTTTTTATACTTCATTTTTACACTTTTCTAATGGATTGTTAGACCAAGATAAAGCAAGACCTATATAACAAGAAATGTAACTTTTGTATATGACAAGGTTAGTCAAATCCCCTCAAGATTTATCCTGAAACCCTGTACTGCAGATTGTAGATCCTTTGTCTGTGTCAGCCATGTGAATGAGTCATGGCCATTGCTGGACCAATTTGCTCTCTGTGAAAGCCTGAATGTTTTTTTCTCCATATGGCTCTTTTTAGGCACACTCTATGTCATCAATCACTTTCCTCTGTGGCCCCATAATCTACTTGATCAGAAAATTTGGGACACAACTGAGTTACATGATATTATAATATAGGTTCTCCTATGTCCTGAGTATTCCTTAACCTTGAAAGGCTAGGGTCAAAATGTTGGTTGTCCTTGTAGCCCTTCTTTTTCTCCAATTTTTGCTAATGAGTCATTTTTATACTAAGAAAAAAATGTGGATATGCTTCAGATATAATAAAAAATATCCAGTGGGTCTACTATAATGATGTTGTCATGATTGTTGTGATGTTATGTTCTTCTCAACCTCAAGTTATCCCTATAAAGTGTTATAACTGTTATCTGTTAATATTCAGCAGGAGTTCAACCTCTATGACAATCACAGTTGGTAAGACAAGAAGTAACAGTTTCCTGGTCATACTATATAATTTCAGGTGCTTGATATCTAAATGACATCGTAAGACTGACCTTACTGCTCTCACGAGTTAACTGATCTCTTGGGTGTTTAATAACTGAGATTCAGGGGACCAAAGCTCAAAGGGTAATTGAGCTAAGAGGACAGCAAATATTTTGGCCCTGGATCTCTGAGTTCAACAAAGACTCAGGAGGAAAATTACTTTACAAAAACTGGCGCTCTACATGTTGAAAACTAAAATTTGACCCAGGTCTATCACCATGCACTAAGCTAAAGTCAAAATGGATTAAAGATCTAAACATTAAAACAGAAACACTCAATCTTCTGGAAGAGAAAGTAGGAGAAACTCTTGAAGATATATGGATAGGCAAACAGTTCATGAACAAAAATCAAATTGCATAGGTAATACTTGAAAGAATTAATAACTGGGACATCCTCTTATTGAGAAATTTTTGCATGTCAAAATAAATTACCAAAAAGGTTAAAAGACAACCCAAAAATTTGAAAAAAATTTTGACAAACACTCAGACAAAGGTCTATTCTCTAGAATATATAAATAACTAAAAAACATTAACACCCCAAAACTTAAAGACCCAATCCAGAAATGGGCATCCAAGATGAACACACATTTCTCAAAGGATGAAATTAAAGAAATGAATAAATATATGAAAAAATGCTCCACATCACTAGCCATTCATGAAATGCAAATTAAAACAACACTGAGATACCATCTCACCCCAGAAAGAATGGCCATCATAGAAAAATCAACCAACCACAAATGTTGGAGAGGCTGTGGGGGAAAAGGAACCCTTCTTCATTGCTGGTGGGAATGTAGACTGATGCAATCAATTTGGAAATCAGTGTGGAGACTCCTTAAAAAACTAGGACTGGAAATCCCATTCAAGCCAGCTATTCCCCTACTGGGAATTTTCCCAGAGGAACTGAAAATGTCATATCATAGTGGTATATGTGTACCCATGTTTATAGCAGCACAATTTGTGATAATCAAGTCTTGAAAACAACAAAGATGCCTGTCACCTGAAGAATAGATGAAAAAGATGTGGTATTTTTATACAATGAAGTATTATTCAGCCATAAAGAATGATAAACTCGAAGGCTTCATGTACAAATGGATACCACTTGAAGATGTACTAATAAGTAAAATAAATCAGACCCACATGTATAAATATCATATAGACTCCTAGTATAAAAACTCAAAAGAAGAAATACAAATAGAAAGGTATAACACAATTAAAAGAAAAGTGAGAATGTGAGGATTAGACAACAAAAAGAGGGCAAGGAGAAAAGCTAGGAAACATGGCAGGGGCAAAGCCATATATTTATATGTATAAACTTGGCAAGGCAATGATCCTGAGAGCTCTCAGCAGGTTGTTGAAACTAGCAGTTACTTGGTGGGATTCTCACCCTGACTAACTACATATGCTGATACCTGTGAGCTGAGCGACCGCACTGAAGATGGCTATGTGTGATAGTGGGTCATGCCTGGAAGCCCTGGCATTCTGGTCTTCTAAATGTGTACCTCTTGTCATGACATACCAATTATGGCCAGACTATATGTCAAATAAGTTTTTTTAAAGGGTAATAAATGAAAAGAAGAGACAAGAAATAAAAAATGTCACAGAACTACCTTGCTACAAAAAAAAAAAGGAAAATTATAAATTTGATAAGTCAGTCAACTTCCTGAGGAAGGAGATTGTTGGAGCACGAAGAACAGGAATCAACTAAGATACAGTATGCTAAAAAGGAGGGCCAGTAAAGACAGAAATATCATCTATGATTCCACAGGAAAATACATGGTCAAGCAAGGCTGTGACCTATCCTGGTGGTTCACACTCACAGAGGAGCTGAAGGACACTACACGTGGTCTCACAAATAAGCCCTGGGAAGCCTTCTCTGACATTAATATTTGGCAGAAAAAAAAATGGTTCATTTGGTTAACAGTCTCACTCTTGGTCTTCGACACCTAGCAGAAAAGTATAACCGAAGATATAAAGTTATAGTAATAAAATGTGGAGATAAACAGGGAGCTCCAGTTGCTAATCCCTGCTGGCAGTTTCCGGCCCACTACAATTGTCCTAACCATTCTTGAGCTTGTGCTTTGGTCATAGGTGCTTTAAGGTTTGTTTACTCTTGCCTAGAGAACACTGTTACCAAA
This sequence comes from Ctenomys sociabilis, assembly GCA_004027165.1. Classification (NCBI taxonomy): domain Eukaryota; kingdom Metazoa; phylum Chordata; class Mammalia; order Rodentia; family Ctenomyidae; genus Ctenomys; species Ctenomys sociabilis. The sequence continues at coordinate 22,978 of PVKA01030337.1, forward strand.
CACCTTATCTGGGTGGCATACGTCAGATGAAGCATCACAAGAGAGAATGAGCTTCTGCTCAGAGAGTTTGAGGAAAAAGGGTATGGAGCTATAAGAGGGGGAATTGTGAGAAGCTGTGGCCTTGTCTTTTCTATCAAAGGATACACAGAGGAGTGCCTCTATCTTAAACTTTATTCCACCCCCATCATACGGTTGCAGTTGTTACACTTGCAGGAATATCTGCAATTGGAACGCCAGAATATCTCTTGCCAAGGATATTCAGTTCCTGGAGCCCCCAAATCATTCTAGCAACCCTGCCTCAAAACCTTAGGCTTTCCCCTTTTGAAACTATAGGTGGCCCTCTCATAGGAGGCAAATGGATCTTGGGAACCCCATTCAGATACAACAGATGCAGGTGTCACACTTGGCCACTCTGTGCCAATGGACTAAGGAACAATTCCGCATGAGTTTGACCACAGGTATTCACGCTTTCAAGCCAGGGGAATGGAATGTCCGTTCCCTAAAACTGCCCTGGAGGGGCCACTCACTGGTGTCCTATCCACCCATGCTTTGGCAAGGTGGCTGGGAGTGTCTTGGAACTCACTGCAGTGGAATGCATCCCTGACTCACCAGTGCCATGTAAACAGATGACCTGTAAGAAGCAGACCACAGCCTCAAGAACACCTCTGAAACAGGACAACTGCTCTCGTCACTCCAGAGGCCGACTAGTCTGTGCATGGCAGGGGCCTGGGGATGCCACCAACTGGTGACATGGATGGACTACCTGCAATGGAGTCATATTTGCCATACCCTCGTCAGCTGGAAATGTGGGGAGAGGTGCCAGTTGTCCTTCACCTTCCTGTGGTTTGGGGAGGTTTTGCTGTATTAGCTGCTTTGACTGGGGGTCCTATTTGTGAGCCTGAATTCCCCACCATGTGACCGTGTCTTGGCCTAAGCATGGCAGTCCAGGGAGTTACCTGGGCTTCATCACACCTACTTTCATGCTTAGGGAGGAACCAGGAGACCTGCACATGTAACAAAACAACCTACTCCATCTGCTAACGTGAAAATCAGTACACCTGTTTCAAGCCAGAGTCTCCCTGACTAAGGAATGGTTCAAAGTCTGACATTTCCAAAGTAAGAATCATTAATTAAAAAAAGCTGTGTTCCAAATCCCCTGCAAGGGTTGGGTGGTAAGATGGTGACTTGGTGTGGGGGAAACCCAAGGACTTGAAGAAACCACGTGGAAAGAAATGCTTCTTTGTGAAGTTCTTTGGAACAGAAGATCATGCCTGGATCAAAGTAGAGCAGCTAAAACCATTTCATGCTCATAAAGAGAAAATGATAAAAATCAATAAGGGAAAACGATTCCAGCAAGCTGTGGATGCTGTGGAAGAGTTCCTCAGGAGAACCAAAGGAAAAGACCAGACGTCATCCCACACTTCTGCTGATGACAAGAGTCGGCGTAATTCCAGGGAGGAGAGAAGTAGGCAAAACTCAGATGGTGAGAAGCACAAACTTAGCCTGTCTGAAGGGAAGGTGAAGAAGAACCTGGGAGAAGGAAAGAAGAGGGTGACTTCAGGCTCTGCAGAAAAGGCTCCAAATCCCCTCTGAAAAGAGCCCAAGAGCAAAGTCCCCGGAAGCGGGGTAGGCCCCCAAAGGATGAGGAGGACCTCACTGTCCCCGAGTCTAGTACCGTGAAGGGGATCATGGCCAGACCTATGGCCACGTATAGATGGCAGCCAGCTGCGAGCGAGCCTGTCAAACACGCAGAGCCTCACTTCCATCATTTCTTGTTGAGCCAAACAGAGAAGCCGGCTGCTTGTTACCAGGCAATCACAAAGAAACTGAAAATATGTGAAGAGGAAACTGGTTCACCTCCATCCAGGCAGCAGACAGCACAGCTGGGCATGACACCACCACATCCACAGACAAAAAGGTAGGGTTTTGGGGCCCTGGACTTGTGGGAAGCGGCCTCGTCTCCAACTTGCTAAAAATGGATCACACGGTGACTGTTTGGAACCGGACTGCAGAGAAATGTGATTTGTTCATCCAGGAGGGGGCCTGCCTAGGAAAAACCCTCGCTGAAGTTGTTTCAACTTGTGACATCACTTTCACCCGTGTGTTGCATCCAAAAGCAGCCAAGGACCTGGTGCTTGCCCCAGTGCTGTGCTGCAAGGGATCCACCCTGGGAAGTGCTCTGCGGATGCGTCAGTGGTGGACACGGACGCAGTCACTGAGCTGCCCCGTGATTGTGTCGGGGGGGGGGAGAGGGCGCTTTCTGGAGGCCCCAGACTCAGGGAATCAGCAGCTGTCTAACGATGGGATGTTGGTGATCTTAGCAGCCGGAAACAGGGGCCTATATGAGGAATGTAGCAGCTGCTTCCAGGTTATGGGGAAGACCTCCTTCTAGGTGAGTTGGAAATGCAGCCAAGATGATGCTGATTGTAAACATGGTCCAAGGAAGCTTCATAGCCACCATTGCAGAGGGGCTGACTCTGGCCCAGGTTACAGGCCAATCACAGCAGACACTCTTAGACATACTCAAGCAGGGACAGTTGGCCAGCATCTTCCTGGACAGAAGTGCCAAAATATCCTACAGGGGAACTTTAAGCCTGATTTCTACCTGCAGTACATTCAGAAGGACCTTCACCTGGCCATTGCCCTGGGCAATGCTGTCAACCACCCAACACCTATGGCAGCTGCAGCCAGTGAGGTATACAGAAGAGCCAAGGCACTGGACCAGTCCGACAGTGATAGGTCTGCCGCGTACCGAGCCTACATACACTAAGCCGTAGATGCGCTGCCCCACCCCTCTGATCTTCCCTTAGGCCCCTCTTCCCAACATGGGGTTGGGGTCCTGGGATTTAACTCTGGACCAGTCCACCTGTCTCCATTTCCTTTTATACAGACTTGAGACTTGCCATCAGCACAGCACTCAGCAGTACCCTCCTCTCTGACGCCCTGGGAGGGAGGGAGGTCACTAGGGTTGGCTTGTGAGGAAGGAAGCTCTTGAGCCTGGGCACTGGCCCCAACGAGGTGGCTGTACTTACGTGTACACACACACACACACACACACACACACACTCTCTCTCTCTCTCTCTCTCTCTCTCTCTCTCTCTCTCTCTCTCTCTCACACCCTAGGATAGAAGCTGCCCAGAAACTGCTGCTGCCTGGCTTTTTTTCTTCCAAGCTTGTCTTATCAAAATCCTTCCAATTGAGGAACTAAAATCAATCGAGGTTGACAGTGTGTCTTAGTCCCTATCTGGACCACTGCAGGGATAGGGTCAAGGCCAAAATGAACCAGCATTGACTCCCACCCAGCGGTTCCTATGGGCCCTTCAGCCTTAGCTGAGGAGGATTTTCAAGTCTAAGCCACCAATGTGAGCCCACGTCTTGTAGAAGCCTTTGTAAACTGAGAAGAGACTGCCACCATCTCACACAGGCGATCTTGGCTCTGCAGCAAGCAGCCGGGTTGCAGATGAGCACAGCTGCCTGGCTTCCCAGCTACTGCTCAACACCCATTGGCCCTGCAAGCCTCAGCTGGGTCCAGGGTCCTTGCTTCCCTGCGATGGGAACTTGCTCCTCACGAGGCTGTTTTAGTGCTTGAATTTGCAGCCCTTGGGAAGAGTGCCCTCAGGACCCTGAGCAGTGGAGAGTGAGAGCCAGTCCTTCCTGTTTCTGTTATGCCACCATCTTCACCTGGCTCTGGAGACCCATCGAGCTGGCCAACCTGGCCCAGCCTGCCCTGTGCAGGTCTTCTGCATACCCCGTCTCTCTTCACTCTTTTCCTCCCATGAACACAGTATTTCTGTCTGTCTTATCTTTGGCTCAAACCCAGCCTGACCAATGATGAGCATTTCTTAGACTCACTTCTTTTTTTTTTTTTTTTTTTGTCTTTTTGAGACAGGGTCTCACTATGCAGTTCAGGCTGGCCTTAAGCTCACTTTGTAGCTCAGGCTGGTCTCGAACTCACAACAATCCTCCTGCCTCAGCCTCCCCAGTACTGGGATTACAGGCATGCGCCACCATGCCCGGCTTTAGACTCACTTCTTGATAAGAGAATGAACTCTGTCCCAGCCATCATCACACTGCTCAGTGTTGCCTGGGCCAAAGTTTGCTGCTGGGGAGAACTGGGCCTGACCTCATGAACTGACCCTCAGAGGTAGAACTGGGACATCCTTGGGGCCCTAGTGTTTCTCCTTGGATAGGGGACCAGTGGCTTAAAATGTTGCTTGAGAACGAGGAGTTACCCCAAGAGATGTCAGCTTTCTCTCCCTCTCATGGGGTGGGTTTTCTAAAGTCACAATTTATAATTAAACAGTGTAGGGTGGCCACATTGGTGTGGGGCAGGGAAGATGTCCACGGGGGTGCAGAACACTTGTTCATTTCACTGGGATTTTGAGCTCATTTGTCTGAACACAGCCTGTCTTAGTCTTGGTGGACACACTG
>PVKA01030338.1:0-27387 GCA_004027165.1 Ctenomys sociabilis
TGTCCAACCACCATTAGTGCAAATCTTGCCTCTCATAGAATTATGCAGAAGCACGGCATATTTATCATAACTGTACTGTTTATACATACACATCATGGTTCTTCCCTTCTATACCACTTTTCTAAACCTGTCAAAGATGGGCACTCCATTGTCATTAAACCAATTTAGGTGCCTGAACTCCACGACACAACCCAACACAGTCCAGCATTCCACAACAATAGTGAGTTATCTGAAGAAGTTGTTGACCGTAGCCATTTACAGCTCAACTTATTACTATGGCCCCGTGTTGTGTACCTCATTTTTATACTTTTCTGCTGGATGGTTAAGACCTAGATAGAGCAAGACCTATATACCAAAACATATAGTTTTTGTTTCTGATGAGGTCAGTGAAGTCCCCTCAGGGTTTATCTTGTAATCCTGTACCTTATTCTGTTTATTTATTTATTTTACCAGTACCATGCTGTTTTTACAGTACCTTTGTAGTTTAATTTCAAGCCAGGGATTATGATGCCCCACCACCTTGATTTGTTGTTTAGGATTGTTTTTACTATTCTAGGTCTCTTATGGGTCCAAATGAATTTTAGGAACATTTTCTATAGTTCTGTTGTAAGGTATGTTGTTTGTATTTTGATTGAGATTGCATCAAGTCTGTATAACAATTCTGGGAGTATGGTCATTTTCACTATGTGGACTCTTACTACCCATGAGCAAGTGATATTTGTTCATTTTCTAATATCATTTTTAATCTTTTTGAGAGTAGTGTAGTTTTTTATCTTTTCTGAAAAGTTTTTTAATGTATTGTTAAATTTTATTTCTGTAACTGAAAAGTTTTTGTGTTTGCTTTTGCTTTTTTCTATATAAAGAACAATCAGATTTTTGCAGTTCAGATCCTACTACTTCTTCCATTTTGAGATATTAGAGGCAATATCTCATCTTTACCCTGTCCTTTAGACAGGGGGAAAAACCACAACCTTTGGGAATAATATATATGCAAATGTACAACATAGTAACTGAGACTATTTTTATTTATGCAGCATATACTAAATTTTACAGATACATTAAAATTAGTGTTACTCATTATTTTCTTTTTACATTAACTTTATAGCTTATAAAACCTTTGAGCTGGTATGGGCTTTAACAGTCCTGTGGTGCAGCCTACTTAAATTCCTCCATGATTTCACTGACCACTGACTTCTAGCCTTAGCTTGAAGAGACAGAGAGAAAATCTGTCTGAAATGATGAAATGAAAATGAAAATCTGCCAGTACCTGCAGTGCACAGATTTGACCTCTTTTCTATTGCCATAGTTTCATAATTGTTTGCATTTTCCTGTGCTTTTTTTCCTTGTTGCATTATTTTCTCAAAGACTTTGCTTCTATACATTTAAATATTTGAAGCTATCAAATATTAGCTTCCTATTGCTGCCAAGTCCAAAGTGTCACAAACTTAAATGTCTTAAAATAACATAAAAACCTGTTCTCTTATAGTTAAATAGTTGAACAGCCTAAAATCAAGGTGCTGGCAGGGCTGCATTCATGGTAGGATTTTCAGTGAAGAATATGTGTTCTCGTTGTTTGCAGCTCCTAAAGGTTGTCTTTTCGTTTTGGCTTGTGGTCCATCCCATCCTTCATCTTCAAAGATAACTATGATGGTTCAAGGTTTCCTCTTTCCACAACTCCTTGGCACTTCCTTTTAGAGAACTTGTCTGTGCTTTCATCTTATAAAGACTGGTATGGTTGCAATCAACCTGATTGGTAATCCTGGGATTCTTCTCATTTTAAAATCTTCAACTTAATCACATATGGCATGATATCTGTTTTATCATGTAAATTCAACATATTCACACGTTTCAGACATGAGGGCACATATATTTTTATGTGACCATCATTTACTTACCAAACACCTAAGCTTTTCCTTTTTTGAGTAGACTTTTGTTGAAATTAAACATACATTCACAAAGTGCATACATCTTAAGTATACAGAAAAAGAACTGTCACATAGGAACAATACTCATATGTCAAATTTCTAGATCACAAGATAGAACACTGCCAGAACCCCACATACACACTTCGATTTGCCACTCAGTTAGCGTCCACTTACTTTGCCATGACCAGCTGCCACCTCTATCCTAAACTCATGGGTTAGAGTTGTTTGATTACAAACTTCATAAAAGTGAAGTCACAGAATTTGGAGTCCTTGTGCCTTCTTCTATTTTCTCTAATGGCATTTATCTATGTACTTATTTGTTTTGATACACAACATGATGTTTTGTGAATTTTATTCACATTGCTCTTTACATTTTCCCTCAGTGTCATATAGTCTTTCATTACATAAATACACCACACATTTTTTATTAACCAATGTTGAAAAACATTTGCTGTGTATGAGTGATGCTCCTAGAGGTTTACTTACACATGCCTTTTAGTGAGCATCTGTACTCATTACACTGAGTAAGTAGAAGTAGCATATCTGGATCATTTATTACTTTAAAATAAAGTATGGGGCTAGGGAGATAGCTCAGTAGAATAAGTGCTCGCCTGGCAAGTGCAAGGTCCTGAATTCAATCCCCATTACCACAAAAAAAATTGCTGCAAATAGTTTTTGAGAAGTTTCTTGATAAATTTTAGGTACATATAATGAGTACATTATCTTAGAGAATTTTTATCAGTACATGGCATATTGTGATTTATCTTTTTCTTTCCCAATCCCCACTCCTTCCTTCAATTACTGGTTCCTTTTCTATTTACAAAGATTTGTTTCCATTTTATTCTTTGTTTAAAAAATCATATTGTTCCCTTGGTATGAGAAACTGAAAGTGTAAGTAAGGACTAAAAAGTACAACAGAGATTATGAAATGAGAAGAAATTGTTCAGAAAGGAAAAAGAATTAGGGTAGAGGAGGGGGAAAGAAGAAAGGGAAAAGGGGGAAATAATTTTTAAAAATACTGTAATTTTCAATGTAGAGATCTTCTCTTTCCATTGTTAGTTTGACTCCTAAGTATTTCTTTCTCTCTGTTTTTGGATGTTATTGTGAAAGGTGTTCTCTAATTTCTCTGTTAGGGAGTTTGTTGTTTGTGCATGTTATTGATTTTGATCTTAACTTTGTATCCACCTATACTACTGAATTATGCTATTAAATCTACAAGTTCTTTAGTAGAGTTTTGGTGTCTTTCATGGGGAGTATCATGTGAACTGTAAATAATAACGACTTAATTTATTTTCCTGGCATTATTGATTTTCTTTCTCATGTCTCATTGTTCTGGCTAGTGTTCCCAGAGCCAGTGGGCATTATTGTTTTGTTCCTGACTTTTAGAGTGAAAAATTTTAATTTCTCTCTACTTAGTATGATGTTGGCTACTGACATCTCATAGTTGGCTTTTATCAGATTGAGGCAAAAATCATCTATTCTAATTTCATATAAGGTTTTAGTCATGAATGGGTGTTTGATTGAGATGATCATATGTTTTTTGTTGTTTGCTCTGTTAATATGGTCTATGACATTTATTGATTTCCATATGTTGGTCCATCCCTGGGATAAATATCACTTGGTCATGCATCTAATCTTCTTAGTGATTAGCTGCATTATGTTTGTTGGGATCCTACTGATGACTTTTGCATCCATGTTCATTAGGGGAATTGCTCAGTAGTTTTCATTTTTGGTTGGGTGCTTCTATGGTTTTGGTACCAGGGTAATCCCTTTACTGGCATTAGATCTTCTCTATATTTCTCATAGAATTCAGAAGTGAATCTATCAGAACCTACAATTTATTTGTTGGTAAGCTTTTAATTACATCTTTGTTAACTGATACTGGTTCATTTTTTAATGTTTTCTTCATATTCTGTAGGACTTAAAGTTTAACATATCAATACTTGATGAAAAATACCTATTCTATGTTATGCCTAAGATGTTTGATATTCAGACAGATAGTTAGGTTAAACCCAACTGCATATGTTGTAGGGCAATGATAAGCTTCTCTTCTGGAGGGTTAACAACCTAAGTTTGCACATCAAAAATTACAGTAAAAGAAGGGCTGAAAAGACAGCCAACATTTTATACCTAGCCTTTCAAGGTCAATGAAGACTCAGGACATAGGAGAACCTATACTGTGACATCATGTAACTCAGTTGTGTCCCATATTTTCTGAACAAGGAGATTATTGGGCCACAGAGGAATGTGATCAATGATGTAGAGTGTGTCTAAGGAGAGTCACATGGAGAGAAATCGTTCTCTCAGGTTTCACAGAGAGCAAATTGGTCAAGCAATAGCCATGATGCATCCACATGGCTGACACTGAAAAAGGATCTACAAAGTGCAGTACAGGGTTTCAGGATAAATTCTGAGGGAACTTGACTGACATTATCAGATACAAAAGTTACATTTCTTATTATACAGGTCTTGCTTTATCTTGGTCTTAACAGTCCAGCACAAAAGTATAAAAACAAAGTATAAAGAGTAAAGCCATATTAATAGGCTGAGTTGTGAAAGGCTCAAGTCAACAATTTCTGACATTGCCAGTCCTACAGATAAACCATTACTATTATGGACTACTGGACTACATTGGAATATTTTTCTGAATTCATACACCTATACATTTAAATGACAATGAAATACCTTTCTCTGACAAAACTAAACAAAAAAGGGGATATAAATGAATGACTATTTTGTATCTGTGTATTCAAAATAGGAAATATTTATAGCCACATTCTCTTAATTCAATGAATAGAAAGACTTGTTCTAATAGTGTTTGTGAACAGGATATCATGTCTGCATCTTGTACAGTGAATAACTACTTAGACAACAATATGCAATCCATTAATTATTGAAACTGTCCTAGTGATCGGTTTTGAAACTATCTCATTGCTATTTGTTTCTCAATAAAAATATTTTTTATAAAGTCTCTGTCTCTTCTCTTGCTATGTTTTTCTCAGTAAAATTACAAAAATAAATAAATTTTAGCTATATATCTGGGAAAATATTACTCAGTGTTGGTTTTCCAGTGTAATTTCTTTTTGTGGCCTGCTGAAATAGGCATTGATCAGTTGAAGAACGCATAGTGCATGCACTAATTTCTTATTAATACATGATATTTACATCCCATGTAAAATATATAAGGAAGATCACATAGAAATAATATAGCAGAAAAAGATCTGTAGGTATAATCTTATATTTTATTCTTCAAAATAATTTCAAGATATATGATGCAATCTTATTTCTCCCAAAATATTAAATGTATTATTTTGCTATTTATTGTATTAAAACGTAGTATCATTAAATTGGTATATACTAATTCTTATACTAAATGATGCAAAGGGTATTATTTTCAAGAGTATCTTTCTAAACTATCTATTTCATATGATAAACTACTGAGAGCATAATTTGTTTGTGATAGTGTCTATGTCAATAGTAGGTCATGCCCTCATAATTTTATGCTTTTATTCCTCTTGTGTATACAAACATATGTTTATGAACACATGTGGAGATGTCCTTTAAAATATGCCAGCTTATTGTTGAAAGAAAAAAGCAAATTGCTATCATCAGAGAAGATAGGAGGTGAGAAATAGTACCACATACATCCTAATAGAGCCGCAGGCTATTTTAATTTAAATTAGTTTCAGTCTTGTTCATTGAAAACATTAGTAAATGATGCAAGGAACTAATTCATACTGGGAGAGACAACAAAGAATGCCAATAAAATTTATTTGTAAAAAAATTACTATGAAAATATTTCTACCACATTTTTAGTTTTGTTTTAAATAAAAGAATAGAGGCCCCATTCCAGGAACATTTTAAAAGGATACAACTTAAAGGAAACTTTTATTTCTGTTTTTATTTATATATGGCTGGATCTCATTTATTACACATTAATTTGCAGACAAAACTGGGTATTCCACACCAAAAAATGCTTCACACAAGCAACATGGTGGTCTGTGAAAGAGACCTATACATTCACTGATTCTGCCTCTGTTCAACACATGCACTTTATGGCTCTCTTCTGATAACAAAGATTAGATGGCCCTACTCTATAATGTACATGCTGCACAGTGCCTTCCCACACCAGTGGCCCAGCATTCATAGTCAGTTATTGTATTTACATATCTTTTGAATCCAAATAATTCAATGGATCAAGTTTTTTTTCTTCAATTTTGGCAGTTGACTCTGACATGTACACTGCCATGTCCATTCACTTTGATAAGCATAATGAGAGGTGTACAATAGCAAAGAAGGTCTGAATTCCTTCAAGTGTCACAAGCATATACACCAAAATGCCACTGCTTTTCTACTCATCCATGAGCTTATCTGAACTCTTAATAAATCTATTTCTGTTTTCAGTCTGTACCACATCCTGGAATAATTCATTCCACAAGCTTCTATTTGTTGTAAACCTCATTTAAGCTTCTAAAAGTACCATGAGTCTCAGTTTATCAGGATTAAATAAATAAGAAAGCACCATTTTCATAATTTTATAGATTTATTCATATTCCCTTCCTCAGTCTTCCTGCTTTCATGCAACTTTCAGAAAACAAAATTAATGAATTAATTTGCAAACTGAAGTACATTAGTCCGATGGGAACCTATTTTCTGCTCATGTTAGTTAGCTTTCTCCGGACCCCCTCACTTTAATCATGTCTTCATTGAGGGTTGCTAACCAGAATTGTACACCATGTTCCTGGTGCACGGCATAATGAGGGACAAAGAGAGATTGTTTATTCTAAAACTATTTCTAGGCAAGCCTGGAAATGATTAAGATACTTGCAGAATCAACACATAGACCAGAATCAAGAAGGGTTTGGGGTGAAATGGTGCTTGTCAGTGAAGACAGGGCCCAGAGGTGAGGAGCATGCTGACCTTGTCAGGTTTGCCCCTCTCACTCCCATGCTGTCTTCCTCACGGGACAGGTTGCCACCTCAGTGTCTGCAGGGCCCTGAAATACTGCTTTTCTTTGAAAACAATATTCAAATAATGTTGAAAACCAAGTTAAGGTACAGAGATCATACCAAAGGAAAAGGGAGTGATACAAGAATATTTTTCCATTTGTACTCACATTAAGCCAGAGTTCCAAAGATATTACTCATTTATAAAGCATCCAATAGCCCTTCAAGGGTATAAATCCCCTAAAAAGCTAACTCAGAAGGTTTCTTGGCAAGCATAGTATCAGAGCAAAGACATTTACATGGTATTGATGAAAATGGAAAAACATGCTAAGTTAATTCTTCTGTAGAATATGATACATCAGTGCTATTACTATACAACTGTGTCCATCAGGTACTATTTTTTTAGAGATCTGGGCAGCACTGGATCAAGTTATTAGTTATCAATTTTCGATTATGTTTTTGGTATAAACTTGTGCAGACAATTCTTTTTTAATTACTGTACAGGAAAGATCACAGATGCTTGGCTCACATTCAGCCATATTTAGATCCCCTCATCCATTGAAGGTCTCATAAATGGAACCAGCCCTGAACCAGAAAGCAGCTTCAGACTGTTTCTTAACATGGCATTTTTGGTAATCATTATAAATCAACTGTAGTTCAAAAATGAGACAAAGATCTATTTGGCCCATATTTGGGTTAGATTGCAGTTAACTAGGTTTCAGTTTTCTTGAGTTATATTATAGTTCCAGAGGTACATTATGGTTATTCAAGATGGACTAAAGAAATACCTAATTATATTTGTAACTGCTCTGTATCTCTTCAACTCTAAGATGTTACCGTTGTTACTGTGTGACACTAAAGAAAAAATGCTAATTAGTTGCAAGGCTTTGGTAATTGGCAAATACAACAGGATTTCAGAGATGTCAAAGAGGAATAAATCTTGAAGCTTATTAAATAGTGTTTTCACTATTTTTTCTCATTCTGAGAGCACTTTGTCATTCAGCACTTTTTGTTCAAGGTACTAGATTTATTCTGCAAATTAATGAGATACAGCCCATTTTCTAATAATTTTGAAAATATGTGGAAGCATATTCTCAAGCCATTCCAGAGACAACTTCAAATCAGTAAATGTTGGGAATGTCCATCACTGTTAGGTAGCATCCCACACTTACAAGTTTATGGTAAGCAGGGTTTTAGTTAAAGTCTTTGTAGAAATATAACACAATAAGAAGGCAGAAAATAGTCTAATAGGCTTCATTAGAACTATTGGTAGTTGGGTGGCATGGCACACATCCATAATCCCAACTCTGGGATATTAAGGCAAGAGGATCACAAATTCTAGCCCAGCCTGGGCAACTTAGCAAGTTAGTGGGTCCCTGACTCCAAGTATTGGCATTAAATCTTTTCTAAACTTCTTGTAGAATTCAGCTATGTATTTATGAGGCCCTGAGCTTTTCTTTTTTGGTAAATTTTTATTACATTTTCAATTCATGAACAGATATTGGGTTATTGACAATTTTTGTATCTTTTTGATTCATAACTTTTGGTAATTCTTAAGTATCCAGGAATCTGTTCATTTCTTCTGTCTTTTCCATCCTATGAAAGTAAAGATTTTTGAAGTAGGTATTCATGATAATCTGAATTTTCATAGACTCTGTAGTAACTTCACCCTTTTCATTTCTTATGGCGTCAAATTGAATTTTTTCCTTTAATTTTCATAAGGTTGGGTAGGGGTTTATCAATTTTATTAAATCTTTCTAAGAACCAACTAATAATTCATTAATCCTTTGTACTGTTTTGTTTCAAATGCATTCATTATTGCTTTGATCTTTATAATTTCCTCTGTTCTTTGGGCTTTGAGCTTAACTTACTGCTTCTTCTTCTAGAAGCTTGAGGTGCAGCATTAGAGTATTTGTTCTTATTCTACTTTCCTAATGTGAGATTCACCACTGTGATCTTCCCTCTGAGTACTGCTTTCATTCCATACCACAAATTCCAGTAAGTTATATTTCAATTTTCATTTGATTGTAGATATTGTTTAATTTCTTCTTTAATTTTATCTGTGATGCATTGATGGTTCAGAACGGAGTTAATTTCCATATGCTTATGGAGCTTTTTAGTCTCTTTTGTCACTAATTTCCAGTTTCATTAAACTATGCTCAGATAATATACAAGGATAATTTCAGTTCTCTTGCATTTACTTATTCATGTTCTAAGGACTGGAATGTGGTCTATTTTATTTTATTTTATTTTTATTTATTTATTTTTTTTTTGTCTTTTTGAGACAGGGTCTCACTATGAAGTTCAGGCTGGCCTTAAGCTCACTTTGTAGCTCAGGCTGGTCTCGAACTCACAACAATCATCCTGCCTCAGCCTCCCGAGTGCTGGGATTACAGGCATGCGCCACCATGCCCGGCTTGTGGTCTATTTTAGAATGTCCCATGTGCAGCTAAATGAACTGATATTCAGATGTTTTGGGGTGGAACACTCTAAATGTGTATTAAGTCCATTTGTTCAAAGGTTTGGTTCAGTCCCACTACCACTTGGCTGACTCTTTGAGACAATGTGTAGTTAAGGTCCCATTAAGATTACATTATTAGTTGATTTTTTCATATACTTTACAATTTTGTCTTATATAGTCGGGGGCTCTCATATTTGGTGAATACAAATTTGTGATTGATATCTCTTTCTCTTGAAGTTTTCCTTTAATAAATATGTAGTGACTTTCTTTATGTCATTTGATCACTTTTGGTTTGAAGTTCACATTGCTTGAGAACAGAATAGCTACTGTTACTCTTTTCTAAGTCCCTGGTGCATAGAGTATTGTTTTCCATCCTTTGACTTTCACCTATGAATTTCCTTTTTCTTAAAAACGTTTCTTGTGTACAGAATATGGTTTGATTTTGTTTCTTGATCCACTCTGCCAGTGTGTTTCTTTTAATTAGGAGTTGAGGCCATTTACATTGATGGTTCTAACTGATATGCATTTGTGCATCTTTCTCATCATTATTTTCCTATTGGTGGTTCCCTACGTTTCTTCTGTGTTTAATTGCTTTCCCTGCTTGATGGTTTCTTTTTGTTGTTTTAGACTTGTGATCATTTTTATCTCTTTTTAGAACTTCTTTCAGTTCTCTTTGTAGTGTTGGTTTGTTGCTTCTTCAGTTGTTCTTTGTCATAGAGGTATTTTACTTCTCCATTAATTTTGAAAGAGATTTCATCAGGGTCCTTCGGTCTGGGTTCAAAGTTGTTTTCTTTCACCGTTTGAAATACTTCACTCCAAACTCTTCTTGACTTGATAGTTTGTGTTGAGAAAATATGCTGATTTTGATGGGCTGTCATTTTCTTATATGTGATCTGTTTCTTTTCCCTAATAGGTGTTAATATGTTGTTCTTGTGCTGAATTCCTATAATCTTGGTTATTGTGTGTCTGGGTATAGATTTATTTTGATTGATGCTGATTGGAGTTCTATGTGCCTCACTAATCTATATGTAAGATTCTTTTTCCATGCTTGGGAAGGTTTCTGCTATTAATTCTAAAAATAATTTCTATATCATTTTTGTTGACTTCTTTTTCACTGACACCTACCAATCTGATATTGTCTATCTTTGTGTCATTTTGTAGCTATTGAGTTATTTTCCTTTTTTTTTTTTTTTTTTTTAAAAGATCTTTCCTGGTCAATAGCTGGAATGATTTCTTCAAGGTTTGAAAGTCTATTTTCATTTTCATTCAAATGGTTTTTGCCAGCTTTTAATAGAATTTTTAATTTCCTGAATATCTCTTTGAATCTGTTTTAGGTATTATAATTTTTCCTATATTGTTTATTGAAGGTTTCCATCATTTTTTATGCTCCTCTACTTGCAGAACTGGGGATTGAACTCAGGCCCTTTCATTTGCTAGGCAAGCGCTTATTGTACTGAGCCATGTCCCCAGCCCCTCCACTACTTTTTATCTATGTCCTCTCTAGATATGTTCAGCAATTCTTTCATGATGGTTATCATTTCTTTTTTTACCTGAGAAATTATTTTTGCTCTGATATCCTCTATACCCACCTGGAATTGTTTTCTTTATTTCAGTTGCTATCATTCTAGACATTTCAGGTGTATGACTTCCAATTTCTTCTGGGTTGGTGAGATTGCATTTTGTTCCTTTGTCTTGTCAATTTCTATTTCGGAAAGAACTCTTTATTTTCATTTCTGTGCTAATCCTTATGAAATTCTGATAGTAGGTGGCTATATCACTACTCTCAAGGCAGCTCTAGGAAATCCATGTTCTTCAGGGATATCTTCTGTCTGTCAGAGATCCCTGGTCTGTGTCTGTCCCAAGATTTGCCTTTTGAATCAGTTCAGAGTGGGATGTTTGTTTGCATTTGGCACTGTCCTCTTCATGTCATGTAGGAGGATGGGTCAGGCATGTGGATTCCTCTGGCCAACCTAGTTGCCCAGAGTCTTAAGCACTTTTTGACAGGTTGCCTGTCCTACCACATAGGTGAATGGCCAGCAAATTTATTTTAAATGGTATATTAAAACATTAGTATTTTACATATACAAATAAATAATCACAGGTAGAATATATGGAATATATTTACAGCATAAATTACAAAGGAGTAAATTGGCTTAAAGTACCACTGCTTCATTCATTTTGTATTATAATAAAAAAAAATTGGAGAATATGGTGCTCGGTCTTGGAAACACAGTTACATAAGACCTGTCCTTGCCTGAAAGTAGCATTGTCAATTAAATGGCATCTATGAAGGTCATGTATTAACCCTTGATAAAGCTTTTCTATGTAGTCTTTTCAGAGCAGCTGGTTTCCTTTTGCACCCCAGTAACAACTATGAAAACTGCTTTCAAACTTTATGCAGCATTTTCTTTCAAGTGGTATGTTTTCAACCAAAATATCTTTTGACTTACAATTTCCTCTTTTTTTCCAAATATTTTCCCCTTCTTTTCTTTGATTTTTGTTTTTTGAATGATTTTTTGGTCATACTGCCTCTGGATTTTTTTTTCTCTTTTCTTTCAATACCAGGAATCAAAATCTAGGCCCTACACTTGCCAGGCAGGCGCTATGCTGTTGAGCTATGTCCCCTGCCACTGGCCTTGGTTTTTAAGTATTAGTAATTTCAAATGGTTCTTAAAGAAGTTGAAGTATAAGTAACAAGAAAACAGATTGTTCTATTTTATTTATTTAAATTTTGTTAGCATTTGAAATTTTATATTATAGATGAAGCAATTTTTCACTTAATTAAGTACCACAATTATACTAGTATGGTATTAATAGAACATTCCATTTATTATTAATAAAAATAATTTATATACTCCAAACTTTTAAAAATACAGAAGTGAGGTGGAGTAATTCATTGAAAACATTAATTTTCCATATTATACAGCTGTAAGTTTTTTATATAAACTTATATATGCAGAAAAAATATATATAAAAGAAACAAAATAGATGACATCCTAGATTATCTTCATTTTCCCATGTCCACATGATAAGTGACTGAATGTGTAGATTTGAGATGTGTATAGTGGTAATTTGATTATTGAGTCATATGTGACCCAGCTGAATGAATATAATGACAGACAGATGATTTTTTATGCTGTTGATATGAACCGATTTCCTTGCTCCATATTTTAGCAGCAGTCATTTGCAGAATTGGCTTAGACTCTGGAAATATCTTCAGCAGGGACATTTTTAAGCAACTGGACGACATTCAGTGACTCCACATGATGATGGGGCCAGCAGGAGCCTGTGAGGATGGGCACTTACCCTACAATGGAACCTGCCCCTCTCTGAGCTAGAAAACACCTTGCTCTGGCAGTGAAATCTCCCTTGAGCTCTTTTGGATACTAAGTTTTAGAAACAAGACTATGGAATGACAGTTTGCCTGTAATAGCCCTGGTATCTAGAAGCTGCATTGAGTCTGCCTTAGGGAATGGGAGTAGGAAAAGATACTGTATGAATAATCTTATTTTCAAACTTTGCTATTCTCTACAGAATAAAAGACTAAGAAAGCAAGATCTTTCTATTACAAAGAAAAAAATCTCTAAAAAATATAAAGTTAAGGATATACTATGTAAATTATGAAATATTACAATTTTACATTTATGTTCTGATAGCACAACATATTTAAGCTGTTTAACATTAAACCTCAAAGATCTAATCAAATGGAAAGCTAAATGACTCAGACATTTTAAATAATTTCAGCACTGCAGCATTTTATTTACTAGCAGATACAGCCAGTTCTTTCACTATACTGAGATATTATTTCGTCTATAACTTAAACATGCATTGATAAAAGTTTTTTTACAAAAGATGCTATCGGCAAAATAAACAGAGGATTGTGTATGACTTCAAAGCTTATTTATAATGTGTTTCTAAAAATTCAATGGAAAAGGGAAATAATGTCTTGATTTGCTAAACTCTAAAACATCTGCTTTTACTTACTTTTCAGTATTTTAAGTTCTCTGGATTTAAAGTGAATTATTTTGCCTTCCCTTTGTCTATAGCCTTACTTTACTATCTTCCCAGTAATTTATACACTCACACATAATATATGACCACATGAAAATCTCTATGGTACCTATAACATGTGACATAGAACACTTAAAGGAGAGGCGAGGTATATATGGAGCAGAATCCTTTATGAAATACTCAAAACCTTATCAACATTGGATCACTTACATGAAATCCACAAATTTAACTGTATTCTATCAAAAATAGTTCCAAAAGAATAAAAAGAACTTGCATAAACACATACCTATATAAGTTTGTGAGTTTTGCCCAAATCTATTCCAAATTAATATAATGGTCAATAAATTCCTATAATTTTTACCCCTCAAAGCACTAAATATGTTGGTAACAAAATTCTCTTATAATCCATTTCATAGGATTTTTTGCTTTTCTTTTTGCCAAATCAAAAAGACTTAAATATTAAGACATTAGAGATTTTTTAAAAATTTAAAGAAAGATATTTCTCTATACTCAATTAGAGTAGCCTATAAAAAACACTAATATCCAGTTACTCTACTGGATACAGTTTGTCATTTCCCTGTTTGAGAAAGCAATGCATTTATTTCAATTAAAACAAGATAACTCAAAAATCCATCCATTCCTTCTGATGCATTTTCTGGTTTCTTAAAATTCATGCTTTCAGTTAACTTTATATCCACAAGAGACAGAGGGCATAAAAGAAAGAAAGGGGATATACTGATCATCATTCAAATACAATTTTATTCAGGTGTTTCTTGGAAACCTGGTTGAGACACTTTAAAATTGTGTTGGTGGCTTCTTCTAAGGCTAGTTTAAAGTATGTGGATTATTTGTGGTTAATATGTGAAAGAAAAATGGAGAAAATGGCCTTCAAGGAGCACACTCCTGAGGTTTCACTGTTGGGTTAGCTGACATTCATTCTTTCACTTCCCCAGTTGAGCTAACCTCAAAATTCTTGGTGTCCAAGACTTCTAAAAGAATGTAAACCACATTATCGTCCCTAGAGGGGAAAACAGAAACAAAGTTGGATGATATGTCAGGATAAGGGAGAAGTCCACCATGTGTGGGAGAAGGAGGGAGAACACTGAAATTGCACAAAAAATCAAGATTTTGTGGGCATGGATTTGTCCACATGAAAATGAAGAGTGGCCTTGCCATTTAGGCAAAGGTCCTTTACAAGCAGTTTAAAAAGAGCAAGTTGGGAGCCATTATTCTTGGTTTCTGCCACACACCTGTGAGATCAAGATGGGACAGAGACTAAAAAGATTCCTATCTCCAAAGCACTTTTTTTTTTTTTTTTTAAATGAAAAGATACTGGAAGTCAGAGGATAAAGAGAGAAAGGAAGCAAATCCTTCTTGGGCCAAATGTGAATGTTGGCAATAATGCTTTTTCTGGTTGTTTTGATTGTACGCTGAATTCAAAAAGTTTTCAGCCATGGATAATTTGATGCTTTGGCTTGCCCTTACTCTCCTTTTTTTCATTTCATGTTTAAACATGGTTTGTGTTCAAGAATCAATTTAACCGCATGATTTTGGAATTTGTATGACTTCATTTGAGGTAGAAGTAGACTGGAAATCTATTCTGGAAAAGAAAGGAAATTCTCAGGTTAACAAGCTTCCTTTTTTTTTCTCTCTCTCGCTTAAGAAATGTTTCATCTAATATTATCTCTAAATCATGACTTCCTAAATGATCATTTAAATATTAGTACTCCTCTAGAGACTTAGTCATAGACCTGCTATTTTTTTTTTTTTCCATTCTATGAGCTCACAGAACTTTTAATTGTCATCTATGGACTGGTTAGCCTCTTAATTCTTTTGTTTGCAGTCCAGATCTGTTGATCTTTGAGCCTATTTATCTGACTGTTTGATGGACAACAACCTATTGCTATCTCACAAATTCTCCAATGCAACATGATGAACACGAAACTTATTTCCTTCTTCTCTAGCTTTTGCCCCAGTCCAAATTTTTCCCTCTGCTCCTTGTCTCCAGTATCTACCCACATATCACAAACCACTAATCTACTGATCACTGTCACTGTCTTGCTCTGTCCAACTAATAACCACATTCTGTTGATCTTTCTCCTCAAACTCACTTGAAATCCATTATTCTTCCTTTCTACTTTCACAAGAATTCAGTCACCTATGACAAATTTAACGGAAAGTGTTCTGATCAGTTTCCCTGTTATTAACATTGTACCCAACCAATTGATTTTCCCTACATTCAGCACTTAAGAGTTATCCTTGTTGGAGTGGTACTCATAAAAGCAAATCATGTAATCAATAAAATCCAGTTTAAAATTCTTCTACAAGTTCTCATTCGTTTTTTTTTTTTCTGTATCTTATGACAGGGTATATAAGATCCACAGGGTCTCACTGAGTAAATCAGACTTGTAGTGATCCTCCTGTTTATAGCCTTCCAGGTGTTAGGGTTACAGACCCTCACCATGCCCAATCTCAATCACCCTCTCAGCATGCCCCGGTGACGGAGCTGGCACAGCAGTCTGGGGATCAAAATCCAGTAGTCAGAGAAGGTGAAGTGAATGGCATATGCTGCAGGGTACTAATCAGCTTTTCTTCTGGATGGTTAATAACCTAAGTTCACAGATCAACGTTGGAGAAATAGAAGAGCCACAAGGCCAGCCAACATTTTGGCCCTAGTCTTTCAAGGTCAGTGAAGACTTAGGACATAGGAGAACCTGTACTGCAACATCATGAAACTCAGTTGAGCTTCAAGTTTTCTCAACAAGATTATGGAGCCACCAAGGAAAGAGATTGAAGTTCTAGAGTGTGCCTGGGGAGAGTGACATGGAGAGAAAACTTTCTCTCAGGCTCTCACAGAGAGCAAACTGGTCAAGCATTGGCTGTGACTCATCCACATGGATGACACAGACAAAGGATCTCCAGAATAAGGTAAAGAATTACAAGATAAACCCTGAGGGGACTTTATTGACCTCATGAGAAACAAAAACTACATGTGTTGGTATATAAGTCTTCATCTATCTTGGTCTTAACCATCCAGCAGAAAAGTAAAAATGAGGTATACAACACAGGGCCATAATAATAGTTGAGCTGTAAATGGCTACAGTCAACAACTTCTTCAGATAACTCACTATTGTTGTGGAATGCAGGCCCCTACATGTGCTTAAGTAGTTGCTTTAATCTGCTGAGCTATTTGGCCAGCCCTTCTCATTATTCTTATAATGAACTCAAACACTTTAGCATGACTTGAAAAAAACTCTCACTGTCTACCCTGTGTATTTCCCTACTTCTGAGATTTCTTTCTTTCTTTTTTTTGGTGGAACCAGGGGTTGAACTCAGGCCCTTGTGCTTTCCAGGGAAGCGCTTATTCTACTGAGCCATCTCCCCAGCCCCTACTGCCGAGATTTCACTTTCCCTTGCAGTGACTGTGACTTTTAGTCATCAAAACTCACAATTTGTACTCAGAACCTGCTATTCTCATAGCTTATCCCTAATCAAAATAGCACTTTTTTGTGCTACTGTCTGAATGTTTGCATTCTCTTAAATTTGTTGTTAAAAATCTATCATGGAGTGGTAGTATTAGAAATTGAAGCAACTGAGAGAATAGGTCATAAAGGGGGAGCCTCCATGAACAGAATTCTTTTTCTCATGAATGGAAATAAGACCCTGGTATGACACCTTCAGAGAACTAAGATGTGAAATCCAAGAAGAAAGCCAACTCCAAGCCAGAAGGTGCAATACCAACCCATCCCAACCCCATACCAGACACCAAATCTTGACTTCCCAACCTTCAGATCTATGAGAAACAAATTTGTTATCTGTAAGCTATGCAATTTATAGTATTTTTGTATTTCTGTTCACTTCTTTGTTTTTTGTACCAGGGATCAAATTCAGGATTTTGGGGTTTCCAGACAGGCCCTTATGCCACTAAGCTATCTCTCTGGCCCACAGAAATTTACTATGGCAACCAGAATGGATTAAACCACTTTGAGGTATTTTTCTTGGCTCTAAACTAGATCAAATCCTCATTGATGTTTAACCACTCTAATTTCTAGTACATAAATACATACTATTGTAATTGTGTTTAGTGTCTCCTCCATTTTCCTGTGAGATACTTGAGGTCATCAACCATGCTAATCACATTAACTACTCATTTCCTGGCATGTCACTGGTATTTAATAGCCAGTGATTGAACAAATTAATATGTAAGTAATTTACCTACGTATTTCTTTGTTCACTAACATAATAGGCCATAGGATCTCCCATATACAGAAGAAGTGCAAACCAACCCTAATAGAAAATAACATTCAAGGTGCTCCATAATCATGTCTTCCCATAGAATTTATAAGCACCACTGACCCAAATTCTTACTAGTTTTGAAAGTGGCAGGCCAATTTTCAGATTCAAGGACACATTTACCTTTGACAAAGAGTTGAGAGAAAAATTTAGAAGTCATTAAGCAGTTGTTAATTGTCTATTGTTCTTGCCCCTGTAATATAGTATGGAGACAAGTATGGAGCTACTCAAGATACTAAATATAATGATACTGAACATTAGGATAGAGGAATATTTGACCATTCCCTGAATCTCACTCATATGAAGCACTTTCATGAATTCTTCTCAAATTTATTTGAAAACATAAGAAAAACTGTAGGCTTATATAGTTAATAATGTTATCTCAGAATAAGCTTCAGAATTGCCTGTCTTAATCTTTGGATATGTCTCCTGTGATGTTATATGTAGTATTACAGGTAGCCTTTTAGAGAGTTGTAAATGACAGAAGGTATATTGTTAGTGATATACATCATAGAAAATGACACAACTGTGACAAAATTTGGTCTCAAGACATTATCCAAGCAAGAAGTATGCCATGCCATGTGCAATGGTCACTCCTAAGCACTTCACTTATTGTCCTTGCTACGATGTTCACCAAATTAGGTGCATTTTCAATTTAAGATATCTTTCTACTTATGATGAGTTCCTGAAAAGCATCTAAACTGACCACTTAGGACACAGAAATGTATGTTCCAAAGTTATTGGTTAAAAAAAGAAACTGAGCTTATAAGAACACCAGTATTGAAAACTTGGATTCATATAATTTTCCCTTTCTCTCCTTAAAATGTTAATCCTCAGAAATGGAAAGGGAGTGATACTACCTATCTCGTTGGAGGGACATGAGCACTCCTTCAGAAATACTAATCTCCCAGCAAACAGTGGAATACCTAGCCTGTAGAAGATATCAAACAGTAGTTTTGATATTTTCAACACAACCTCAAGTATCTACTGTACTATAAAGGAATGAGGTAGCCCCTGTGTAAAACAGAAATCATTCAGATCTGACATTTGCTGGCCACTTTGCAGAACATTTTGAAACTTACTAAAAAGATGAAACGTATAACTGCCACATAATCCTGCAATTCCACTCCTAGGGTATACCTAGAACTATGAAACATGTGTTCATACAAAAACTGCACACAATTGTCCATAATAGACAAAAAAGTGAAAACAACCTAAATGTCCGTCATCATGAATGGTTAAATAACGTATAGTATATCTATTGCATGGAATACTATTTAGCAACAAAAAAGAAAGTATTCATGCATGTGACAAAATAAATGAAAATTAGGTGGGAGAAAACTATGTTAAATGAAAACAGACAGTCACAAATGGCCATACAGCATAGGATTCCACTAATGTGAAATGCCCAAAGTTGACAGAGAAAGTAGGTAAGTGCTCCTAGAGCTTGGAGAGGAAATGGTGATATGTGGAAAGAAATGAGTGCTTGGTAAACAGTACAGGCTTTCTTTTAGGGGCTAAGAGTACATTCTAAAACTAATGGTGATGATGATTGTACAACTGAAATACAGTAAAGACCACTGAACCATATATGTTAATAGCAAACTGGATAATACAAGAGTAAATATACTTCCCAACAAAGCTGTTCCAAAAGAGGTAAAATAGTATGAACTGCAGCATATGCACATTTTCCCTTTTTATAAAAACACTGTACAATTAAAAAACAACAGTCCATTACATTTCTGGGTTTTCTGTACAGTAATGTTTTTAGTTTTATTTTTCCATATTAATTTTATAACTAGTATAAAAATGTATATAAAGTTCAATCCAATATTTTTGCATTCTCCCCCCCTCGCTTACTCACTCTCTCTTTCTCTTTGAGACAGCATTTCCCTACAAAACTTCAGGCTCAGCCTCCTGAGTGCTGGGATTACAGGCATGCAACACCATACCTGGCATTCTGAAATAATGTATTTGTTTGTTGTTAGTTGTCTCACTAGAATGTTACAGTTGTCTATCTTGTTCAGCCACATATTGGCAAAGTACAGCAAGATTCAAACAATATTGAGTGAATAAACACTTTCAGTTTCATATATCAGTTAAATTTCTTCATGAGAAAGTTCTTATAGTTTTATCTTTATGCACAGTTTCTGAGTTTTAGTAATCCTGTCATTTATTTCTACAACGAGATGAATGCACTGAATCTCACTCTTAACAGAGAACTTTCTACATGTACACTGAATTCTGCTAGAAACCCCAAAGGTATAAGGACAATTGAAATCACTTTGCATATTAGTTTGAAATCCAAAAGACCATATACAGCATTTTATACCTTTGCATTACCTTCAGTAAGCTTTCAGAGCCAATACTCATTTAACTTTGCAATTCCCCTTCCTTAAAGATGCAAAAATGTCAAGCCTACCTAATTTTCTTAGTTAATGAAGCTTATATTTGATCCCAGAACTCAATACTCCAATCTAGTGATAAAAACCAGACTTCTGTATTGAGCCTACATATCGCTGGACTTTGTAAAGTAAACTTAAAACACTTCTGAAAACTTGACAAATTTTTATAGAAAGCACTTCTTGGGGTACAGATTTTTACTGTTGTTTTATCTCCTTTCAAAACAATAGCTGGATTTTTAAAACAAAGCAGAATTCCTTTTATAATGCACCTCAATATTGTAACATGTTTGGATAAGCAGTAATGTTGCCATATGTCAAGCCTGTTCCTTCCAGTAATGGGACAGTCCTGCATGGCACAAACTCTGCCACACCTATGTCTCTGTAATGTCATTTGCTGAGATCTGAAAGTTAGGAGAAAGGATATTTCTGCATCTGTAGTGTTGTCCACTTAACATTTACTCTAGGAAAAGCCTCTTAACATACACCACATGACATACTCTTTGAAATTTATTCCACAGATGTGAATTTGGTTTTCTATGTATGGATCGTCAAGGTTGTACT
Source organism: Ctenomys sociabilis (assembly GCA_004027165.1). Lineage (NCBI taxonomy): Eukaryota > Metazoa > Chordata > Mammalia > Rodentia > Ctenomyidae > Ctenomys > Ctenomys sociabilis. The sequence goes on from PVKA01030338.1 coordinate 20,603, forward strand.
GTACAGCCTGGAACATAGACTCTTAATAGTTGAATTCATTTCTCCAGAATCAAGTCAAAACGCCTACATTTATTTATTTTTTATTCTATTTTATTTTTTGCAGAATTAGGGATTGAACTCAGGACCTTGCATTTAGAATGTCTATATTTAAATCTGTAATCTACTAATTGTATGACTTTGGCACTTATCCCTTTCTATACCTCTTTTATCACCTTTAAAGTGCAGATGGTAATAGTGCTGCATCAAGAGATTTTGATAGAGCTTGCCTGGCAAGCAGAAGGTCCTGGGTTCAATCCCCAGTACTGCAGAGAGAGAGAGAGAGAGAGAGAGAGAGAGAGAGAGAGAGAGAGAGAGAGAGAGAGAGAGAGAGAGAGAGAGAGAGAGAGAGAGATTTTGATGATTAATGAGTGAGTTTATAGGAATAATTTAGAACAGTACTTGCTGTATAGAACACTATCAAACAATGCTAGCTCTTATGTTCAGATTAAAGGGGGATTATTTTTTTGGAAATTTGAAATACAAACATCAAAATTAAAAGATCAAATCTTATACAATAAAATTATAAGGAAGCCTTTATTTTAGCTTTAGGAATTTCATGTATATTTTATTTGCATAGCCAAAATAATGACTTTATGAAAGGAAAATTTTTGCAGAAGCCAAATAGATGTGACATTATTTTCTTATACAGTTGCAGTGCAGGGAAAGAAAGGGTCCACAGCCCTCCTGCTAAGTTTAGACTAGACACTTTCCTTAACCAGCCACATATTTCTTCATTAAGCAGTTTCTTAATGGCCCTCTTGATGACTGCCAGTTTCCTCCACAATAAGAGGTTCTGACCTGTGCATTAATATTTTAACCTAGTAATAGCTTTGAATATACTGAGTGTCATAGACCAAATGAGGAGCCAATTAGTTTTATTTTCCATCATCTGAATGAAATATGAATAAATCAACTTCATTAGACTAAACCTAAAATGTTGTCTTCACTCACAAAGAAGCCAAGAGTCCTGCTGACTCAAGTTTATTTCAGAGAATAAGGAATTACTGAATTATCTCCATGCTGAAATCAAGCAAGTTTCTTTTACTTTTTCCTTTGTGAAGTCTGGTTAGTGGTATAGTACCATTCTGCTCTACCACTATTTCTATAAAATTACCTTAAATAATTACCTAATTATATAAAGCACTAATTACAAATTATGTCCTATCACAGTGTTCATTTTCATAAGTAGATGTTTCATTTTTTCATTTTTCATCTTCATTCTCCATTTCCCTTCCCTTTTTCTCTCCTGCTAATGTTGGGATGCCATGATGAATCTACTAAGCCACCATCGTTAGGAAGTAGACTCAGGTCATCAACTCTTCAGCCAATCAGAACAAGCAAAAAAAGGACAAGCATGAGTCTGTAATCTGCCTACAAGCACTTGCCTGCCTTGTTTGCTTTTTGTGAAAGGGTGCTCTTGTCCATTAAGAATTTAGGTTTGTGCAGAGAATAATTCAAATATATTTCAAGAAACAAACACATTGCCACCTTGTGTGGTAGAGGAAAGGAACTTCTAATTAAATAGGAAATATGGTTCACACCATAAATGCATATTGGAAAAACAAACTCGTTTTTGGCATTTTCATGTGCACTCTCTCCTGGGCTTTTTTTTTTTTTTTTTTTTTTTTTTTTGTCTTTTTGAGACAGGGTCTCACTATGCAGTTCAGGCTGACCTTAAGCTCACTTTGTAGCTCAGGCTGATCTCGAACTCACAACAATCCTCCTGCCTCAGCCTCCTGAGTGCTGGGATTACAGGCCTGTACCACCACACCCAGCTCTCCTGGGCTTTTAATAAAGAAATGAATTACCACTTTTACCTTTAATTGTGTCACCATAGTTTGAAAATTTGTTTATATTAAAATAAAACATATAATAGGAATTTAATAGTTACTTTTAATCAAATGTTTAAATTCTTATACAATATGTATTTTTTCTTAAAAGATATATTTTATATATTTGATAATTATTTTCTCATATTGTTGATAATAACCATAATATATATAATTAACTTTAAATCATATTTTGGAACTATTTTAGCAACTTGCTTTAGTAAGATTCATTTTTTAAAAGTAACCTCAGGAACTGCTTTGAAGTAACAATATGCAATATAATAGCCATTATTAATATCCTATTATCCTATTCTGAAATCTGTATCATTTTTTATTTTTAATCTCTTTAAAATAAAAATAATCTTAAAAATAAAAAAAGAAAATTGAGGAACAAGTCAGCTAATGACATAAAGAAAATAGTCAATAAACTATTTTATGTTTAAAAGAAATTAATTAACCAGGTAGCTAATTAAAGAGACCACAAAAAAACCTTGGTTTTAATACCCACAGGTTCTCACTGTGAATATTTACTCTGTTGCATAGTTTTCTGTCAGGCTAAGCCTCCAAGTGGAGAATGGGTCCCTGCCAAGTCTCTGAAAATAGATTGTTCAAAAATCTTAATTATAAGAAAGTAAACATGAGTTGAAGCAGTACAGAGTCCTAATGAGTTAATGTAACAGAACTCAAGCAAAATCAACTCTCTTCAAAGCCAGCAGGCACAGCTCTGACAGTCATCCATCAAACTGAAGGTCCTCTTAATAAATGCCAATTACAGGGCACATATGCACAAATGTTGCTAGCATAAGACATAGGATCATTTCCTTCCAAGAAAATCAGTGACCAAGAAAACACCCAGGCAGTGCAAACACCCAGCCCACCCAACCATAAACTCCTGCTCCTGGTCAGAATACTGACCAACATTAGTTCTCAATCTCTCTCTCTCTCTCTCTCTCTCTCTCTCTCTCTCTCTCTCTCTCTCTCTCTCTCTCTGTCGAAAAGTTCAGAACCACACAGAAATTTGTTTGGGGTTACACAAATTCCTTCACAATTTGTATAGAAGTCTAACATAACTTTTTAAAAGCCATGACATGCCCATAATGTATACAGAGTCTCCAACTTCCGCTGTAAGCCAAGCTTTTTCCTAACTTAATCATACTCAAATTTCACCCCTTTTAAAGATCCTGATTCAAAAATGTTCACTCATTCTCCACAGTCCACAAATTTATACCATCTCTTCCTGTGGTATTTTATGTGCATAAATTAAAAAAGAATGGCCTCCAATGAGGATTAAAAAGTTTTTAAAAAATCATAGACTTTCTAAATTTAGCTTCTTCTTTATTTTAACCATCAAAATATGTATATCAACAAAACATACACTTCTCTATGCGATCATGAAAATAACATTCACCTCACTACCTAGAGAAAGTGCTGGAAAACTTCAGGAAGTACATCTTAGGTTTAGGATTATATCATTATGTAATCTAGTATGCTGTAGAAATATGAGGAAATATCTGAAATATGTCCCACAGGTACTTTAACTCCTATTACTATGGAATTCTTACAATTATGTGAATCCCAAATTTCTAAAACATTGATCTGCTTTCCATCTAATCATATGGCCAGGTGAGGAGCTCATCCTCAAACAGGTTTGTGGTGTCATTTGAAGACATCAGCTAAGAAAGAAATCACCACTGCTTAAAGAATGTGGCTGTAGACCTTTTTGTCCAGAAGCCAGGGGTTCAATTTTTATACCACAGCACTGCTTCTTTAATAGAAATAGGATTTCAAAATGAAAGACTATGTTCTCCTATGATGACAGAGAGAATTAATGGAGTAAATGAAAACATGCATGTTTGATATTTTTATGCAAATGGATTAGAATAGTCTGTATTAGTCCCAAGTTGATGTCTTATCTAATTGCCCTTAACAGTGACATCTTCCATCACACATGCAGACCTGTGCTAAATTCATTTATTTCCATCTTGCCTGAAATTATGATGAATGGTCTGAGCCCCATTCAATTATTTAAAATGTGCAAAGAAACAGAAACAATGAAACTGGCAAAGCCCACTACATTCTTAGGAACAATTTAGGCTAATTAGCATCAACTTCTCCCCCATTCATCATACCCCTTTAGAAATATAAACAAACTGTCAGCTCTAACCTAACAAACAGATCACTGAGCTACTTAACACAAATTATTCTTACATGAAAAGCTCCTTCTCAGGCAATATTCTCCTTTAGGGCATCTGGGAAGCTGAGCTATTAAAATTGAAGACATATGTTCCAGTCAAACTCAACTCCCAGATTGTAATGATCACTGTTGTGACAGTTTTCAGTCAGCATACTTGCTGCTAATAACACAGCCCTAAGCTTGAGGGAAACAAAAGTCAAACGAAATGATGCAACAGAGCCCTGTACATGGAGGACACTGCCTCACGCTGCCCAAAATGATTCAGCCAGAGGATCTCAGCTCTCCTGGGCTCCTGTTGCAGCCTCAAGCTCCTTTTTGTTTGCTTTGTGGGTAACAAGGGACGAGAAAGTAGCAATGTGCTCTGGGGTAAGACTATGGATTTCAACACAAGTTATTTTTCACTGTGTGCTAAGAGGCTGGTGTTACTTAACTTTGAATATTCAGGTGAAGCCCATCAATCTTGTCTACCATTTCAGAGAAGCAGTAGAAGACACAGTTGGAGAGGTTCAGGTGGAGAGAAGCATAACTTTCCATTAGCTATGGTATGTCTCCTCAAACACACTACTTAGAAACCCTGAACTCTTTCCTGTCAAGAAAGGAGGCAAAATTGGTCACCACCTTACACTAGAACACTGTGGTTAAACTTTGCCTTGATATTGAACCAGATAATATTTTCTTCATTGTTTCAATGCAGTCACATGTGTGGTTAATTCTCAGGATTTTCAGTAATTTTGTTTTATAAAGTCTCCATGAACATTGAATTAGCCAATACTGAACCCACTGCTCCGAGGGGAAATAGAAGGTTATATTTGTTTAAGCTTTGTCGCAACATTTTCATCAAACAATCAGTATATAACCTTTTTTTATGTATATTTCTGTTTAAATGCTTTTTAAATATACATTATTGATTCATTAATATTGAACTCCCAATCAGTAGCACTATGATTCATACCTGAATGAAGCTTACCTAACACCTGTTGTAAAGTGCATCATAATCGTGTATTTAGTAACAGTATAAGTCACTTCAGCATCATGCTTGGAATCCACTTTAAACACTGAAATCACAAACCAAAAAGCATGAAAGTGCTAAAAACACAGCACTGGATAGCCCACAAAAAGGACACTAGAATTATGATATCTACTTTTTTGGTGTGAAGGGAGGGTATCACTCTTTTAACCTCAGCTGGAACAGGCATAGTAGATGGCTCGAATTTTCACCACTTGGTATATGTCTGAAAATAACAATGAAAGCATCCAAGGTTGTTTGTTTGTTTATTTGTTATTTATACCTGGGATTAAACTCAGGACCTTGCATTTGTCAGGCAGGAGCTTAAGCCACGAGGCTATCTCTCTGCCCCCCCCCCCAAGTTTTGACTTAGGGTTAACTAATATATTTAAGTAAGTAGAAAATTCATAATTATGATATCTACAATTAGCAAAGATCAATTGTATTGTGCATATTTTATTTCTCAAATTTCTCATACAAGGCTTCTGAGTTATTTCTAACAAAGGTCCTTGATTAAATCAAGCAAGTATTACCTAAACTAACAAAGTATATGCACATCGACTTCCTAGTAACACAATAAAATTATAAAGCCTTTCAGTTACATTTCATGTCTTCACAACCCTAGAAACATGAACCTCAATGACACCTACAACTACTGTTGTAATACCATAAAACCACAAGCGGCCCATCCCACATGGCACTATGTCTCTCCTACTGAAATGCCAGATCACTGTTATTTGTTGTGGTGGAGAGATATTGTTCTCAGCATCCATTTCTTCCTTCCCCTACTACCAGCCTAGATCTCAGACTTTCCATCCAAGCTATTTCTACTGGTCAGTTGTTGGCTTTGAAGCCAATTAGTGATTCTTTCAGGGATAAGGACACGGTGCATGTACTGCTACTGAGATAGCAGTACATGAGGTGATCTTTGCTGAGTGTGCCAGAAGAATGATCCCTATTTTTGTGAGCCGTGGTGTGCATTAGCGTTTGGATAAGGCTGATCCTGCTGAAAGCAGAGGTGAGAAATGCAAAGTCCCTGATGACGTAGTCAAGGCGCAGAAAAACTGTAGCATTTATATCCTATCCAATGTTCTAATTATAGTAATCCTTCACTGTCTCACAGCTTGACATTGGTGAACTCTGTTTCACAGGTTTTCAAAACAAAATTAATCTAAACTTTTGCTATATTGTGGGATTTTTCAGTATTGCACAGTATACACATGTTGTATACACAGTATACACAGGTTTATGAGTTTAGAAAATGGTTAAGAACATTAGAAGTGTTTTTATCTTTTAAATTTTGTTTTATTGTATTTTGAACAGTAATAACACAAGCAAAAACAAATAGAAAAAAACAGAAAAAGGGTAACATACAACAATACATGTTACAGGTTTCCAAAACAGGAATAGCTAATTAACAATGGTTGTTATATTACCTATTTTTATCTTAGAAGTATTTTTAAAAGTTTGGGAAAGGAATATAAGAGTGTAGGAAGGGTTTATGAGGCCTTGAAATATATATACATACTAAAATAAATATACCATTACTAGTTCACTGATTTTCACTTATCCAGGGGGTGTCTGGATCCTAACCACTGTGATAAATGAGGGAACATTGTATTCTACTCAAAACATTCTGCACTTCATTGATTATGGCAACTTAGGTGGGAAAACATATATATATATATATATATATATATATATATATATATATATA
>PVKA01030339.1:0-27367 GCA_004027165.1 Ctenomys sociabilis
AGGCGCAGGGGCCAAGGGGTTTGATCCCTGGGCCTGCCGTGCTGGCCCTGCCCCCAGGGCGGGCTGAGATGGCAGTTGAGACTGGGCGTGGTAGCTCGCCTGTAATCCCAGCCCTTGGGAGGCTGTGAACAGGCGATCACTACGAGTCCGATCTAGCAGTGAGACCCTGAACACCCTGTAGACCCTTCCCTAAAATACAAAAAAAATTTTTGAGGGAACACAACTGAGCCCATAACTAAAACAATAATTCCTCCATTTTTCATAGCACAGACCCTTTCTAATCTTGTTTTTGTAAGGGTTGGGGCTGAACCAGGTCGCAGTGTGCACTAAGCAGGGAACGCCGGCCTCCCTGAGCTACATCCTGTGGGCCTCCAGCAGCTCTCCCTGCCATAGCCCAGCTGTCCCCGCTGGCCTAGTCACCCACCACCACTCTGAAATGCACTGTTCTGGGCTTCTTCTTTGTAGCCCATTTTTATTACATTATCCTGTTTTATCTTATGGCGCACGACTGTCTGAAATTATTCCTTTAGGACTTGTACTGTGCCTTTCTCTTCATTCTAAAATACAAGTTCCATGTTCACATGGGAAGGGCAGCAGTGGGGGTGGAGGGAGAGGCATACATTAAAAGAATGGAAGGAAAAAGTGGAAACAAAGCTTTTGTAAATGGGGAGGAGAAGAAGGTGTGAAGGGAAGGGAGGAGAATGGGACACACGCAGGTATTGAGTATGTGAAGGAACAAATTTCCTACACTGAATATGATCATTATGGGTGACAAATATGTACTAATGCTACAAAGACAGAGCTGTAAGTCCCATGATGGCAGGGGCTTTGTTTCTTTCACTGCTACATTTCCACACCTAGAAGTAGCTCACATACAACAAGGGCTCAATTAATTTGTGTTGGACTAAGGGCCTGCTCAGGCAAGCACAAGGACTGAGGTTTGATCCCCAGCACCACACACTGTACTGGCCCTGCCCCTGCGGCACACTGAGCCAGCCACAGAGACTGGGCACTGGGGCGCACACCTGTAACCCCAGTGCTGGGGAGGCTGAAAACAGGAGGATGACTAGGAGTCCGAGTGGTATAGTGAAACCCTGTACCGAAAGTACATTATATTTGTTGTTGTTGAAAAAGAAAACGGTAGTGGTCCCACCAGAGCTTGGGAAGGTTGAAGTGGGGAGAGAATGGTTAATGGCTCACAGGTGTAACTGGACAGGAGGAATAACTTCTAATATCTATAGTACATTAGAGTAGCTATGGCTGGCAACAATTAACTGAACAGTTCAAAATAACTCAAAGAGACACTGAATGGATATCATTTTGAGGCTAATGATAAATGTCACAGGAGTTTGGATATGCTGGCTACCTTGTTCTAATCAATATACACTGGCTACATGCACTAAAATGTCACATGTACCCATAAAAAATGTACACAATTACTGCCACTTAAATCCATACTTTTTAAATTTAAAAATAATATTTGTTGAATAATGAATGCATTTGTAGAATACAGATTCTAAAATTCCTTTTAGGGGTCAGGGGCATAGCTCAGTGCCTGGCAAGCATGAGATCCTGAATTCAATTCCCAGTTCAAAAAACAAAACAAAAAAAAAACCCTTCCATTAAAATACATTTCATAAAATATTCCATCATTTAACTCACATTAAGCTATAGTTCCTATTTGAAAAGGACCCTAGAACCTGAGATATTATCAGACTCCTTCTGCTATAGTAACAGAGTGAGCAAGGGAGCAAAATCAAAACTTAGTCCCGTCCTCTTGTACCTGGGGCTCCATATCTGTCTGAGCTTTACTAGAGGAGTCGCTAGAACACAAGGAACAGATACAACACAAGATGTATGTCTGAGTTATTCTTCTCTCATTGGTGGGACAAATACCCAACACCCAAAATGAAGGAAGGAAAGGTTTATTTAGCTCACAGTTACTGAAGCTTTCAGTCCATACTTGGCTGGCTCCAAGGCAGAGGGGCACAGGACAGAGAACAACCTTTCATGGTGGCAGCAAAGGGTGAGAAGAGCCAAGGGAGGAGCAGCGGAAACAGTGGAAACGGAGAGCAAGCCCATCTCTCTTATGCTGCACTCAGATGATCTGCCCCAGGCTGGGTGTGGCAGTCATAGCCATAATCCCAGCCTTGGATCGTGAATTAATCACAACCATAGAAAAGCACCTCAATGACTGCATGAGGCTTTGGGGGTAAAAAATACACACAAACCATAAGAATGTACGAATGTATAAGAAATTACAAGATTGGCTTACGATGGTCAGCCACAGAGTCAGATGAGGAATTGCGCAGGGGCATCTGCACAATGCAGTCTGAAGGACTCAGTCCAAGGTCTGGAGCTCACGGCAGCATTTTGTGCATGTCTATATCAGGAGCCTGACGGGTCTGTGATGGAAAGCTGCATCGTACGCCAGTGGGTCTGCAAGGGAGGCTGAAGGATCCAAGGCAGAGGCAGGAGAGTCTGCGCTAGAAGCCAGGAGACAAGGTCCAAGCTGACTGCTGTGAAGACGGAGCTCCGCCAAGAGGATGGAGAGCTCCACCCTTTCCCAATTCTTATAAGTGATGAGTCACTCCAGGGTGGGGCCTCCAGGCCCTAGAGTGTGGAACTGCTCAGCAGATGTAAACTTTTAACTTCTCAAGTTGAACCACTCAGGCTCTGTCTCGCACTTTCCCCAGTAACATGTTAAGATAAAACCACTGTGCTTAGTGTGATTCAAGGTGAAAAGCAGTGGTGGAAAAAATGAACCAGACATGGACCAAATAACTATGCTTTTCTGCATATTTTTCAGACACATTGATCACAACAAATGTTTAATTTTTTTTTTTTTAATATATTTGGTACCAGGTGTCACTATGCAGCTCAGACTTGTAGTAATCCTCCTGTCTCAGCCTTCCCAGCACTGGGATTATAGGCATGTGCCACTATGCTTGGTCTTGGTGGCCTAGGCAAGCCCGGGGATGGGACCAGCACAGCGTGTGGTGCCAGGGATCGAACCTGGGTCCTTGCTCTTGCCTATGCAGGTGCTTAGACCACTGAGCTATCTCCATAGCCCCTTAATTAATGTTCACTGGATTAACTGACTAAACCATATATCAGTGTTGAAAAAGATCTAAACAATCCTAAATTCAATACTCCTGAGTGGCTGCCCACTGCCCCCCAAAACAAGCCCACTATCCTGGACTTTCCTTTCAAAAACTAACACAGAAACACCATTTGGCAAACACTATAGTAAAAATTGTCACAGCCTACATCTTCCAATAAAAGCCAAAATTAGTGGGCAAAATTTTAAGGAGAAAGATGAGAATTCTAAGAGTTGTCTCCACATTCTCCCCCAAGACATTTACTAAACACAAAGAGAGACTATTAGTTTTTAAAATGATAGACTTTACAGTGGGGAAATCTAGGGGTAAGCACCTTAACCAGTGATCAAAGTTGACGTCATCAATAATAGAATGTGGGCCAGGGCTGAGTGGTGCAGTGCCCACCCAGCAAGTGCACAGCCTTGAGCTTAATTCCTGGTACAAGAAAAAGAAAGAAAGAAAGAAAAAGAGGAAAAGGGAAGAAAAAGGACAGAAAGAGAGGAGGGAGGGGAGTGGAGAGCAGTGGTGGGGTTCCATCCCACGCATGCTGTGCTGGCCCTGCCCCCCAGGGCACACTGAGACAGCAACTGAGACTGTGGTGTGCCTATAATCCTAGCACTTTGAAGGCTAAAAACAGGGGAAACATTAGGAGTCCAATCTACATAATGAGACCCTGTAGACCCTGTACTAAAATACATTAAAAAAAAAAGAAAGAAAGAAAAAACGACTATATCAACAGCATACTATATCCCCTCACAGGATGCTCTGAGATGGGTCTGTCTTAGCCACTTTCCTCCTTGCTGAGAAACCCACAACCTAAAGAGAAAGAGGTTCACTTTGGCTTATGGCTTTCCAAAGGTTCAGTCCATACTTGCATGGCTCCAAGGCAGAAAGGGCCTGGTGGAAGGGCCTGGGGGAGAACACGTGCTCATCCCAGGAAGTGGATGGAAAAAAGGGGAGCCTGGGAGGCAGATCCACCCTTCTAGGCCACGTTGCCCATCAGGCCCCACCTCCGACAGCACCCTCAGCTCTGAACTTTCTGCTGATTAACCCAACGGATGAGTATAGCACACATATAGCTCACCCACAATCAGTCGTCTTCCAAATGCCCCACCTCTGAAAACAAGAGCTTTCTGGGGCATTCAGATCTAGTGCTACTGCCAAAAATACATGACCTCAATCTAATCACAAGAAAACACCCGAGGGACACTGTACAAAATAACTGAACAAGATTATTGTTTTTAAAGTATCAAAGTCATTAAAGACAAAAAACAATTGAGAAAACTGTCACAGTCTGGAGAACTAAAGCAACAAGACAAGTAATCCAACAGAAGCTTTTTGCATTGGACTGGAAGAAAGAGAGTGATAGATAAAAACCTATGAAAGCCTAACAAGATCTACAGTGTAGCTCACAGGAGTGAACCAATGCTAATTTTCTATGGCTTTGATAAGCACACTAGCATTACCTAAGATGTCAACAGCAGAAGAAGTTGGGTACAGAATATAGAGAGACTCTCAGTATAATTTTTTTGCATTTTTGTACCTCTAAAATTACTTCAAGCCGGGCGTGGTGGCGCATGCCTGTAATCCCAGCACTAGGGAGGCTGAGGCAGGAGGATTGTTGTGAGTTCGAGACCAGCCTGAGCTACAAAGTGAGCTTAAGGCCAGCCTGAGCTGCACAGTGAGACCCTGTCTCAAAAAAGACAAAAAAAAAAAAAATAAAAAAAAATAAAATTACTTCAAAATTTAAAAAAAAATATTTTTGAGACAAGGTCTCTTCTCCAGGCTGGTGTGGGGAACTTGCTATGTAGCCCAGGGTGGCTTCAAACTCACAATCCTTCTGCCTCAGGCTCCCAGTTGCTGGGATTACAATAGGTGCCCACCAAAACACCCAGCTTCAAACTAAAATATTTTAAAAGACACACTAAAAGTTAAATTTTTAAATAGCAACATACTTAATTCCTTTTCTCTTTATCATCAAAAAATGGAGATTATCTTGTTGTTATGATTAATATCTAGGTATCTCCCAAAGCCTCAACACCATAGGGGGGCTTTGGGGAAGGTGAATGGATCAGGGGAAGTGATTTTTGCCAGTAGATTAGCACATTGATGAATGTACTGGTAAATGTAATACTGGGAGGTGGAGTCTGGTTGGAGGAGGTGGTCACGGGGGTGTGGCCTGAAGGGTCTCGCTCCCTCCAACCCTCTCGGTCTCTCTATTTCCTGCTATGAGCTGTTTCTCCTCTGCCTTGCTCTCTGCCTTTGAGCTCCTGGCTATTAACTAAAACCTCTACAAACTCTGAGTCAGAATAATCCTTTCCACTTTTAAGTTGTGGGAGTCAGATGAGTAGTTAAAATGGGTAAATTTTTTGCCAGAGGTCTGGATTATCTGGCACACTCCTGAGTGGAAATGCTCAAAGCACCTCTTCTATGGAGAGGGGCCCTAGCGTCTGTCCCACCCTCTTCCTCCTTCAGCTATGTGGATGGCAGAGAAGACAAGAAATTTATTATTTTTATTTTTGAAAAGTTATCTGGTTAATTAGGATATATACATAAAGATATAGATATAGATATAGAATAGGCCATTTACAGTGTAAGATTTTCTCAATAGTGATTTGTTTACACTTTTAATGGTTTTTGGTAGGACCCGACACACTTTTACATGGCTGAACGTGCCACGGCTTTTCCTTCTGAACTTTGCATTCAATCATTTTCACTACCCCACTTCATAAAGGAATTCACTTTATATTTTAATGCTTTAAGGTATTACGTTTTATAGCTGGCTAAAATCGAGATATCTGTTGCACATAGACTTTATCTTCTTATTCAGCATTAGGTACATATCTAATTGTATACTGTTCCAAATAACCATTGAGTCGTCTGTCTTTTCTCCACTTATTGCAGTCACCACCTGTAGCCTGTACTGCCATGTCCAGTGCAGCTAGTGAAATGCCCAGTGGGAGGATAGTGGAGAATGAAGAAACAAGGTAAAAGTCAGAATGCAGAAAGCTGGTGGGAAAAAAGAACTGCCCAACAACTGCAGTGCGTTTATTTATACAATAACAGGTGAACCCCCCCCAACCCCCCCCCCCCCCCCCCGGGGCTAACAACCCATCAACCTAGCCTGCCTCTGGCGCCGGTGTTCTCAGGGCTGGCCTTGCTCCAACCCTGCATTAGTGATCCGTCTCCTGCTCAGCCACGCCCACGTTCTATTAACTTGCCATAGAAACTTAGGTCATTCCCATACTTTTTATTGTATTTCACTAACCAGTTAAGCCACACTTTTTCTTTTCTTTTTTTTTTTCTAGTGCTGGGATTTAACCCAGGGCCTTTACACTGAGCAACATCCTCACCCCCTTTGTTCTGAGATGGATCTCACTAAATGACAAGGTTACCCAGGGGCTAGGCTCGAACTTGAATTCCTCCTGTTTTAGCCTCCTACAGTGCTGGTATAACAAGTGTACACCACTATGATCACTTGGTGATAGAAAAATTTAGCATCTTTTAATTATCAAATAAAGCTCAACTTGACTCTTTGCTCACTATATGAACATTAAAATTCATTTGCTGAGTTCCAGAAATAATATCTTAGCATTTCAACTAAATTGTGTTAAATTATGTGAATTTAGGTTATTTGGTTATTATATTTCAAGTTTCCTATCCAACAAAAATATAGTTTCCTTCCACTTGTACAAGCCTGTTTTTGTATCTTTCAGGGTTTTCCAATGTAGCAATATGTACAGTAAGCCCTAGACTTTTGAACACTGAAGCTGTGGACTTTCACAGGTAGACTATATAAGACTCACTTTATTAATTTATAGTAAGGGAAAGGCTTATGAGCAAATCTAATTTACAAATAAGTCTCTCAGAACAGAGTTCATTTGTAAGTTAGGGATTTACTGTATGTCTTATTACATTTTTGTCTATAAATTTTAACTTTTCACTAATGTAAATGGGTCTTTTTTTAAATGCATTTGGTACAGGGTCGACAGGATCTCACTACGTAGATCAGACTTGTAGTTCTCCTTTTGAGTTCAGCCTCCCAAGTGCTGGGATTACAGGTGCGTGCCACCACACCTGGTGTGTAATTGGGCCTTATCTTCTTCCATTATATAATCAACGTGGACACTATGTTATGGCAGGTGGATTTCTATAGATTAATTTTATTTCTTATAATTTTTGTTCATGTGGTTTTTCCATTGATTCTTTTGGGTTTTCTGTATATTTGCTATATATGTAACAAATAAAGGACGCTAATTTTTGGAAATGAAGCTAATTTTTCTTCTATCTGCTACCATTTCATGACCAGTACTTACATTTGCATTTGGCTTGTCTAATTGTGTTAGCTAACCCTTCTAGTTTATGCTAAATAACAATAGCAAATTGTAGCCATCCTTCTCTTTTTCCCAACTTTAACAGAACTGTTGCTTATTCCTGATTAAGAAACTAGATTTGGAGCTGACATAAACATTTAATTCTAAGGACGTATTCCCTCAATTGCTACTTTATTGGGTCTTTAAAATTATGGATATGTATTAAATTCTGTCACATATAGGCCTGTGTAAAGAGAAAATCCTCTGATTTTTCTCTTCAATTCTATTAATATGATGAATTACATTAATAAACTTCCTAACATAGAACTATTTTTACATTCATAAAATAAATAACAGTTTCCTCTAATATGCTATTGAATTTTGTTGCTAATATTTTATTTAAATTTTTGCATAGGGATATGCATCAGTAAAATTGTTCAAGTTTTTTTAGTACCATTTTTATTAGTTTTTTTGTGTCAATGTTATACAGAAAAGACTTCGGAAGTTTTCTTCTTTTCTGAAGGATATTAAGTACCCATAGGTCTAAAAAATTTCTAAGTTTGACAAAATTCTCTTAGTGAGAGTGCTTTTTGGAAACAGGATATTGATTCTATGGAAATTAGTGTGTCTAAATGTTCTGTCTTGACTGGGCTCAGTATATTTTGTTTTCAAAAATCAGTGGACTTTTCAGTGCATGGTTGAAATGCCTTCATTATATTCACAAGGTTGAACAATTATCCCATTATATAACCCTAGAACACTTCTGCCATCCCATGAGAAACTCTTGCCTCGCCTGCCATCTCTTTCCCCCTTCACCACCGCACAAGCACTAACCCACCTCCTATATCTGTGGCTGTACCTCTTCTTCTTCTTTTTTTTTTTTTTTTTTTTTTTTTTGCCTTTTTGAGGCAGGGTCTCACTATGCAGTTCAGGCTGGCCCTAAGCTCACCTTGTAGCTCAGGCTGGTCTCGAACTCACAACAATCCCTCTGCTTCAGCCTCCCGAGTTCTGGGATTACAGGCATGCGCCACCACGCCCGGCCCTCTTCTTCTCTTCTTCTATTTCATTTAGATGTCATATGCACCCCTCAGGCCCCCTGCAGTCATGCGGGGTAAGCTTTGTGGGTGAATCTAGAGTTTGTGACTGATCCAAGGTCCAATGCTGGGCTTGAGGGTACAGGCGCTACTCCCGCCCTAGGGCAGGTAGCCTGCATGCAGTATAAGGGGCAAAGGTTTCTTCTGTCCTTCTTTCTTGCTGCTTTTGCTGTCTTCCACTATTACCTGTCTGCCGTGCCATTCTGACTTGGACCCAGCCATTTATGCACTGAAACCTCTATAAACTGTGTGCTAAATAAACCTTTCTCTAATGTTGGGCCTTGGGTATTTTGTCTCAGCAGTGACAGAAGAGTAACTAAGACACAAGGAAGAATCTGAGAAAGAACAGAAACAGCTGTCGTGTGCTCGGCATGTCAGCTAACTGGAACTGATGTGGAGACACAAGAGTAGCCCCACAGCCCTTAATGGCAACCAGTACCATCCCAGTGCACTAAGAACGCCACTGAGGTGAGCTTGGCGCTCTTCCACACCTATAGAGGGTATCATTATTCCTTATATTGCTCATTTTCAAATATGTCCTCACAATAATCCTGTGCTAAGAAAACTTAAAAGATTTTTTGAGCCCCATGCATGATGAAAGAGCATGATCAGATTGACAAAAGGGACCCAGGTCTCCAGATATGCCTGGGGACATAGTAACATTTTTTTTTTTTTGGCTTATGTCCTTTCTATATTTCTTTTTTAATTATTTTTACTTGTTTGCAGTATATGCTTGCAGTGCATAATGATTATACTCATCACTGGAAACATGTACATAACACACCTTCATTTTTCTTATGTTCACTTCCCCTCCCCTCCCTCTCCTTCCTAGCTTTCAAAGCAAATGAAGATACTACCATAATGCTCTCTGCTATACCTAACAGGCCTTACCTGTCTCAAGTCAATCCAGTATTATATTTCCTGTGTTATAGAGAATGGCTTGAAGCTGCAGAAAGCAGGAACCTGGAAGCCACAGAGGGTATACACAGAGGGGCCAGGGAGATGGCTCAGTAGAATAAACACTTGCCTGTCAAGCACAAGCGCCTGAGTTCAATCCCTGGTTCTGTCAAAAAAAATAAATAAATAAAGAAAAGAGGGTATACACAGAGGCCACAGGACTTACATACCCACAGGCCGTGGGAAGCACTCCTTGACACTACCAATCCTCAGAGAACCTCAGACCTCCCATTTTTGTAGCCATATATATTAGCTTTGTCCCTGGAACAAATTCCTCAGCCCTCACAATTGAAAGACAGAGAGCTCAAATCAGGCTCATGGTTACAAGGGCTCCAGGGGATGCTGGACTGGCTCCAAGCCAGAGCAAGATGGGAGAAGGGTGTGGTGAAGCAAAGCTGCTTGCTTTGAGGCAGGCAGGAAGCAGAGCAAGGGAAGAACACCAGCCGGCGAGAGACAAGCCCGCAGATGCATGACCCCAAAAGACTATGCCCCAGGGTTCATCCATCATGAGTACAGCGCTCCCATGGAAGGGCCACTGCTCCAGGAGTTTCTTAATCTAACCAGGCTGATAGTTCCACTTGACCATTAGTCCTTACAATAAAACCCACACAATGTCAGGTACAGCAGATGGATAGCTATGCTCCAGAGTCAACCAAGGTGGGTCTCTAAAGAACAAATCCAGAAAAGGAAACAGCCAGTGAAGTGCTCTGAACTGGGTAATCTGAACTCAAGTGTATTCTTCTGTCACAATGCCATCCTATTAAGTAGCTTCCATCTATGGGGCCTGGAACATAGCTTACTGAACTACTTGGGACTCTATATCCTTTGTGATGCCTTCCAATACACTCAAACTTAGGTCATGTACCCACTAACCTAAGCTTGACCTAAGCTTGACTCAGGAAGTTCCACCCATTCCAGACTTCTGCTACCGAGAAGGCACGAATGTGGGTCTCACCCTGGCTTTGAACAAAGTTCAAGCATGTAAGTGGTACTGTACAGCAAAAGTATGAATATAAGAAGCAGAACTAGAAAGTAATGTTATATGCATTTCTTTATAACTGTATAGAATATTTCTAGAATATCTAGGAACTAGAACTGTGGTTGCTGGTTCTTTGGAGGTGAACTAGGTAGCTGGCGGAAGGGTTAGAGGAACTTTTCTTTGCACTTCACTCTCTTTGGGCTTCTAACCATGTGAATTCATTATCTACTCAAAATATATTTTTAAATGTAACCTCTTTCCTGATTACTCTTTATATCCTGTAACTGCTTAAGTTCCACTATTTTCTCTCCCTCTAATCTTGTTTTCCTATCTTTTTTTTTAATGTATTTGGTACAGGGTCTCACTACACAGCTCAGACTTGGCTGCCCCGGGGTGGGGACAGGGCCCACACAGCATGTGGTGCTAGGCATCAAACCTCAGTCCCTGCGCTTGCCTAAGCAGGCATTTAGTCCACTGAGCTATCTCACCAGCCCTTGTTTTCCTATCTTAAAAAACTTTATTTCCAATATCAATCAGAACAATACTGTTCTCAGAATTTAATTATGAAAATTAACACTATCTCTCAATAAGAAAAAAAACTTCCTCTTTAGGAAAAGAAATTAGGCTTAGAGGATTCATTGTTTAGCAGTCTAATAAAGGGATAAAGTCTTTGACTAATTCCTTATTGATAATTTCAGGCCAATCACAGTTATAATAGCATCCAATTACAAACAATTCAAATTTCCAAAATCAGGAGCTACAGGAAATAACAGTAGAGTTACACACCCAAGCACCTCAAAATCATTATAAATTTTACAATGGTGCAAATATATAGGATGTCAGTCATTCAGGCACAAAGTACTCAAGTACAAAGCAAACATTTTAAACATCAAAGCACTGGTAGAAAAACATAAAGGAGCACTTCTTGGGAAAAAAAAATGACAATAGAATCCAGACAACAGTAATAAAAGAATGAAGAGCAGTGAAACTAAAGGCAAACCAGCATGATGGCAGCTAGCAGTGACCGTCCAAATGTGGAAAGAATACGCTACAAGAAGGAGAAGTAAAATACATTTTCAAAGAGCTGTGATTCCCTTATCTCTAAGGAAAGAACTGGTACTTTTTATATTTGAAATAGGTAACATTTTTTTAAAATCTAATTAGGACTACAGCCTCTTAATGTTTTTCTTGATCTTTTCTGAATTTAAAACACTTATTATCTCTTGTGACAAACCTTTAAATTCTATATTTCTTCAATGTAACATATATTTCTTTGTTAACTCAAGTAAATACTTTTTAGTTTTAGAAAAGATGAGTATAGTGATCATAATTTTATATGACTACTCTCTTCCTTGATTCAGTCATGTAATACTTCATTGGCATCTAGTATGTGCTGAGCAGTTTTAGGTGCTGAGATACACAGTGAACAAAGTATAAACCCCTGCTTTTAGGGAAGTTATATCCTGAATGTTTCTTCTCTAATTTCTTTTTTTTCTTCCTTCTGCTTTAATTAACTTTCCCTGCCCTCCTATTGATTTACCCTATTACACATGCATAGAAAGCAGTCTAGGTGGGCCAGGGAGATAGCTTAGTGGCATAGGTGCCTATCTGACAAGTGCAAGGTCTTGAGTTTGATCCCAGGCACTGCCAAAGAAAAGAAAACAGAAAAATGTCTAAAATGACAGCTATCTAACATTAACAATTATTAATTCAGAAAGTAAGATTTAGGGTAATGTCTTTAAGCACTTAGTTCACCAAGTGCTAAGATCAACAAACCAGAATTTTAAAAAGCAACTAGAAAGTGAATTGGTGAAGAAACAAAGCATAAACCACTCTTCAGCATATTTATTTTTGCCATGCATGGCAGCACATGCCTATAATCCCAGTACTTGGGAGGCTGAGGCAGGAGAATCACTGTGAGGCCTGTACTACAGAGTAAGACCCCTTGCCTCAATTTTTTTTCTTTATTTTTAATTTATGTGTAATTGTGAAAGACTTAAGAGAAAAATTACAGAAAAAATGTAGCCATGTATCCAATACCAAGATTAAACAATTTTAATATTTTCCCACATTTGATTTAGATTTCTCCCCACAATAAGACCTTGTGGAGGTGGGAAACTCACTCTCGGTCACTTCTCACTCCCGATCACTTCTCTCTGCCATCCCCACACGCAGCCATGACCCTGAGGACAGTTTCCAATCCCCGGGCACGGCTTTGCGCTCACAGGTAATGTATGCTATTATTTGGTGGGTTCTAAATGCACATATATGGTCCCATACTTCTCTTTTTTCTTTTTGAAACCAGGTCTCGCTCTACAGCTCAGTCTGGCCTCACTCTGGAGCCCAGGCTGGTCTTGAACTCATAATAGTCTTTCTGCCTCAGCCTTCCAAGTGCTGGGATTACAGGCATGCATCACCATGCTCAGCTCCTTTTATGCTTCTTAACTCAGTGTTGTTTTTGA
Organism: Ctenomys sociabilis; assembly: GCA_004027165.1. Taxonomy (NCBI): domain Eukaryota; kingdom Metazoa; phylum Chordata; class Mammalia; order Rodentia; family Ctenomyidae; genus Ctenomys; species Ctenomys sociabilis. The sequence goes on from PVKA01030339.1 coordinate 12,907, forward strand.
TATTTTTCCAAGTTATGCAATGTAATCTAATTCCTCTTTTAATTTACTGTAATACTTGTAAACACTCTGCATGAACAGATTTCAGTCTTTACCATAATTCATTCCATCCTGAGGGGTATGTGAGTCTAAGAATTCTCATTTGTCTTATAATGTGTTTTTCCATTGCAGAAATGCAGACCCATATACCTATGTAGTTCTTCAAAAGCTTTTTGAGTAGCCTGAAGCTTTGTCAGATATTAACCATTTGGAGAAGCTGTCTACCTATGATGAATGTTATACCAATATTTATTCAAAAACTGTGCTGCATGTGAAGAATTAGAAGCAATACTGGCAGCACCTCCAGTCCTCTTAGGAAGAGTTATTCCTAATCCATTGCAAAAGATTCTTGTTACCTATTCTAGTATTGAGTGTTAGACAGGACCTAATATACTCCAGGTTTCTGCAAATTGCTGACTAAACTTAAGCCTCTCTATCAGTGAGGCAAATGAATATTGGATGTCATGGGCTCAGAGGCACATGCTGAGTTGAAGATGGGAGCTGAATTTTAAAAACATGCACTGGAAAAATGATTCGCTGCATTAGCAAGAGAACACTGGGGCCTACTGGGCTGCAAAAAGAGTAGCGAAGGGCTAAGAAAATATTAGTGGGAAAAAATACCCTACTGAAAGGGCAGGTTCTGTATATAGTAGACTTAGAACAATCTGTAATACTGAATGCTGAGAATGGGAGAGAGAGGAGTGGCTGGGGGAGGGGGAATGACCAGCATTTTCAGGTGGGGATTGGTCCCTGAACCACTTAGCTAATCAAATTCTCACATACCCATTTGTTCTGAAATTGATCAGAACTTTGTATGTTCATATAACCTTATAGTACATTTCAAAATTAATTCATACTTTTTATTTCAATCCTCTTAATATCCTGTGACTTAATGTAGGTATTGGTATTTTAATTCTGCAGATGAGGAAATAAAAAGAGGATGCAACACAGAAAATCTATGACAGAGCCACAAACTGATTCTACTGACTTCTAGTGTATTTTATCTTATTTTATTAAATTCAAAGATGAGAGCTTCTGGGATGATGGAGTGGGGAACATCACAAACACAGCTTCTCTGAGATTTGGCACCCGGATGCTGGACTGGAGTAACATGAGGAAAAGAAGGAAGTGGGTCCCCAGGACCTAACAGGGATCCAAATGAGACTGAAGCCCACAGGAAAAGCAGGGCAAAATCTCAGCAAAGAAGAAGGTGGGAAGAAGCACTTTCCCCCTTGCTGTGTGGAGGGACAGCTTGAACCTGCAGAGGCCGTGACTCCTGGCAACCCCAGAGGCCTCCACGGAGAAACGCACCAGTGGAGTAGAGCAGTGGACGCAGCGGCTGGTGAGTTATTTGGGCTTACACATCTGCCAGGAGAGGGCAATTGGTCCTAGCATGCTTGGAACACAGAGCCGCGGTGGGTGGGTTCCATCAGGCCGCTTCCGGTGGGGGGGCAGGGAGGGGCAGAAATGAGTTCCCGAGTTCATGTTCTCGGGAGGCCAAGGAGCTGAGTATAATTGGCAGGAGACACATAGTGCTATAGGCTAAATAAACTGGGTCCCAGCCTCATGGCCAGGAACCAGCCTGAACTTCAGGGAAACTAAAGGCACAGGCTTGCTGGTATTACCCATTCACTGCTCTAAAGCTCTGGTTCACTTGCTGGATTGATCAGCACAGATCTGCACTGTCTACCAGTGACAGCACAGATACCCCTGAAGTGAAAACATTTCTTTTTGCTGGCTTTTCTTGTTCTTTTAAATGATTGTTTTTAATATGAGTATGAACATCGTTTCTAGTTTGTTGTTGTTGTTGTCATTCTGTTCTGTTATTTTTATTTCTTCTTTCTTTCCCTCCTGTCTTCACCACTTTGTCGAAGTTTGCATAATCTTTCATCTTCTAGTCTGACCTCTAAACTCTTCCTCTTCTTCTATTTCTCTATTTTTTTCCCTCTACTTCTTCCAGATTTATTCCTTTAGGGGTAAAAATCACCGTTCTGATATCATATTCACTGTATGTTTCTTCTTTGTTTTAGATTTTGTTGTATTGCCACAAAGCTAGTTCATACCATTAAAGCTGGCAAATTGTTATCACAGTCTGTTATTTTCTAGGCTATGTTTGATGCTATCATTATTGCCGCCTGAACTATTTACCCCAAGGTGACATAACTGTTCTAGTCAGCTGTTCTTCCTGGCCTGCCAAGACTGGGATTGTCTAAGGACTATAAACAATAATACAGGCCAGTGCCAGAAAACCAGTGGCTATGTCAAATCGGCAGCGACTTCTCATCCCCAGTAAATTAAGCAAGTAGGCTATTGCAACAGACTCGTAACCCAAAAGCCAGCTACATGTGAAAGATCTGAGTAGCCATTTCCTAAGATTTCTAAATACTAGCAGTAAAGCTACTTATCACAAGGAATTTAAAAGCATCAACCCAGGAATTAAACTTTAAAGAAGTTAACAAAGAAAATGAGAAGAAATTTAAACAACATACAACTCCAGACTTCCACATCACCAAAGACAAACTCAGGGGGCAATGAGGTGAAATGATTCAAAACCCACCCACTGGACTCGCTGAAGTAGTAACAGTCAAAGTAACAAAGCAGATGAATAAAGATCTAGAAAAGTTCAAGTCAGAAATAATTTCTCAAAGACGGAAAAAAAGCTTTGTAAGTGAGGAGGTGAATTGAAGGGAAGGTAACGGAATGGGGAGAAAAGCAAGATATATCACGTACAAGTACAAATTCTATATGATTAATATGATCATTACATATATTTAAAATGCACCAATAAAATCTAATGTAAACTAAAAGAAATAATTTCCCTGATAACTACAGAGATGGCAATCATAATGAAAGACAAGCCTGGGGACTGTAGAGCACTAACAGACAAAAAATAGAGGCGCTTAGGATGATGATGGGAGCCATAAATGCCCAACACAGGAGAGAAATGAAAGCCATGAAACAGACTCAGACAGACATCCAGTAGATCAAATTTCCATTGAAAGTATACATAGCACAATGGATCAATTTTTTAAGAAAAAAAAATCCTTAAAAAAAGCAAGGGATCACAAAAAAAAAAAAAAAAAAAAAAAAAAACCACAAAAAAAAAAAAAAAAAAAAAAAAAAAAAAAAAAAAAAAAAAAAAAAAAAAAAAAAAAAAAAAAAAAAAAAAAAAAAAAAAAAAAACCTTAAAAAAAACAAGGGATAAAAAAAAAAAAAAAAAAAAAAAAACACAGCCACTAGACGATGCAAAGGAGAATGACATAAGATTAATCACATTGGTTAAAAAGCAAGAGATACTACAAACACAAACAAGCTTGTTCACAGAAGTAATGGCAGAAAATTTCTCAAACATGGAAAAAGAATTTGACATACATATAAGTGAGGTATATACAAGCCAATTAGCTACAAGAAAAACAAGTCTACACCAAGGCATATAATGGACAAGATTCTAGAAATTCAACACAAGAACAGAATATTAAAAGTTGTTAGAGGAAAAAAAAAAAAAAACAAACACTTATAAAAGAAAGCCCATCAAAATCACAGCAGCCTTCTCAACATAAACCATGCATCAAAGAAGCTGAAGCAAAGTACTTCAAGCCCTAAAAGAAAACAGCCTTCAACCAGACTCATGTATCCCACAAATTATTTTTCAAAATTTATGGAGCAATAAGACACTTCCATAACAAGGAACACCTAAAGAAATTTATGACTGCCAAACCAGCACTCTGAAATGTTCTGAAGGACATTCTAGAAAGAGTTAACAAGGACTACAACTCCATACATCCCAACAGAATTAATCCAATAGGCAAGGCAATAAGTTAAGTAGAGGGAAGGAAAGAGAACCAACACTAGGAAAACAATGTGACAAGGATAACTCTCTATCTATCTATCTATATCTATATCTATATCTATATATCAGTTACAAATATCAATGTTCATGGTCTCAATTCAGTAAACCAAAGAAATAGACTGGTAGAATGGATCAAGAAACGAGGTCCAACAATATGCTTTGGTAAAAAACACATTTAATTTCCAAAAGAAATTCATAGAACACAAGTGAAAGGGTAAAAAAATACTCTATGTAACAGGAACCCAGAAAAAAGCAGGTATAGCTATTCTATTATATGGTGACAAAGTGGATTTCTTTTCAAGACTAATTAAAAGACATAAAGAAGGTCACTACATCTTTCAAAGGGAATAATTAAATAGGAAGAGATAACAATCATAAATGTATATACCAGCAACCAAACTATACAAAATAAATATTAACAGACAGGTGAAATCAAATAAACCTAATATAACTATAGTGGGAGACCTCAATACCCCATCACAGTAGACAGATCAATTAAACAAAAAATCATCAACAACAACACAAATAACAACAAAAGAAAAATCACAGATAAACAAAAGGTTTGAACAAGTGAACTAGGTATTTACAGACATGTTCATCTTAACTGCATATGGAATGTTTTCCCAAACAGACCACATACTACTAGCTCATAGGACATGCTTAAGTAACTGCAAAGGAATGGAAATTATCCTAGGTATATTATCAGAACACAGTGTAATGAAATTAGAAATCATTGGCCAAAAAAAAAATAAGAACTTCATAAACACATGGATATTAAATAGCATTAAAAAATTAAATAGCATCCTCTTAAACAACCATTCTCATGGATGAAATTAAAGAGGAAATTAAACAGTTTCTATACTTAAATGATAATGCCATACGACATACCATGACTTTTGGGACACACTGAAACCAGCTCTAAGGAGGAAACTTATCATGATGAATTCCCATATCAGAAAAACAAAAATGAGCTCAAATAAACAACCTAATATTTAATCTCAAGTTTCTATTAAAAGAGGAGTAAGTCCAGTCCAAAGTCATATAAGAAAGGAAATTATAAAGTTCAGAGCATAAATTAATGCAATGGAAATTTAAAAAACAGAAGCAAAGAATTAGTTCTTTGAAAGATTAAATAAAGGTGGGCCACTGAGATAGCTCAGTGGACTAAGCACCTGCTTAGGCAAGCACAGGGACTAGGATTTGATCCCTGGTACCACATGCCACACCAGCCCTGTCCCTGGGTATGCTGAGCCAGCAACTCAGACTGGGTAGGCTTGGTGGCACATGCCTGTGATCCCAGCTCTGGGGAGGCAGAAAACAGGAGGATAACTATGAGTCCAACCTGTGCAGTGAGACCCTGTGCAAAAAATAAATAAATAAAAATAAAAAAGATTAAATAAAATTACAAACTCTTAGCCAACATTATCCAGAAAAGAAAGACTCAAATACAACCATTTAGCAATGAAAAGAGTCAAATCACAAGAGATCTTGTAGAAATTAAGAAGATTATCAATATCTACTTCAAGAACCTGTATTCTGATAAGATGAAAACAGAAGAAATGGACAGATTCCTAGATTCACATCAATTACCAAAGCTACGGGCTGGGGAGATGGCTCAGTGGAATAAGTGCTTCCCTGGCAAGTGGAAGGGCCTGAATTCAATCCCTGGTTCCACCAAAAAAAAAAAAAAAAAAAAAAAAAAAAAAAAAAAAAAAAAAAAAAAAAAAAAAAAAAAAAAAAAAAAAAAAAAAAAAAAAAAAAAAAAAAAAAAAAAAAAAATTACCAAAGCTAATAAAGAAGATATAAAAATTCTCAGTAAATTAGTATTCATGAAATTGAAAATGTACTTACAACTCTACCAACAAAGAAAAGCTCAGGTTCTGATGCTTAATTCTACAAGAAATTTAGAAAAGACTGAATGCCATTACTTCTCAACTCTTTAATGAAAATGCAAGGGAAATAATGCTTCCAAATTCATTCCTGAAGGCAAGCATTATCCTGAGACCAAAACAAGGGAAGGATGCAAACAAAAAAGAGAGCTACAGATCAGTTTCCCTAGTAAACACTGACACAAAAACCCTCAATAAGATTTCTGGGACACAGAAGATTCTGGGAAACAGAATGTAGCAAATCCTCAAGGTTATTCACTGTGACCAATTAGTAATTATCCCAGGGAGACAGAGATGGTTCAACACACACAAATCAATGAATGTAATACATGGTATTAACAGAGCCAAAACCAAAAACTATATCATTACCTCAAAAGAAACACACACACACACAGACACACACACACAAATGCCATTGGAAAAATTCCACACTCATTACTGATAGAAAGACTACAGAAAATTAAGAACAATGCAAGCATATCAGCTGTTACTGCTTGTTATAGTTTCTAGTTGTTCCCCCAAAGCCTCAAGTAGTCATGGGGTAGGGACTTCTAGAGTTTGTAATCCACTGGGATTATGTGTGATCCAAGGCTAGGATTATGGGTCTTAGTACTGCTGGGATTATGGGTGTGAGTACTTTCCCCAGCCTGGGCCAGAGAGCCTGTATGTAATATAAGAGACACAGAGAAGACTTTCTTCAGGCATTGCTCTTTGTTGCATTGTTGTTGTTCCACCACCATGAACTGCTGCTTTCTGCCATGTGCCATTCTGCCTTGGAGCCAGCCGAGTATGGACTGAAATCCGCAGTAAGTACCTGTGAGCTAAATAAGCCTTTCCTTCCTTCATTTTGGGTGTTGGGTATTTGTCCCAGCAATAAGAGAAGAGTAACTAAGACACTGCTCTTACTGAATAGTCTTCTGAAAACATTAGCCACAGCAATTAGACAGGAAAAAGAAATAAAAGGAATAAGGATAAGAAAGGAAGAAATTAAATTATCATTATTTGCAGATGACATGATACTCTACATAGAAAACCCCACCAAAAGACTTCTAGATTTAATCACCAAATTCAGAAGCATAGCTGAATATAAAGTTAGCATTCAAAAATAAATAGCCTTCCTCTATACAAATAACAAACTTTACTGAGAGAGAAATTAGGGAAACAACACTTTGCACAATAGCATCCCCCCAAAAAGAAATACCTAAGAATCAATCTAACAAAAGAATTGAAAACTATAGTACTCTAAGAGAGAGAGACAGAGAGAGAGACAGAGAGAAAGAGAGAGAGAGAGAGAGAGAGAGAGAATATGAGAAAACAGAAAAATATTCTTTGCCCTTGGGTAGGAAGCACCAATATAGTGCAAATGGCCATACCTCCAACATTGTTATATAGATTTAATGCAATTCCAGTCAAAATACCAAGAGCATGTCTTACAGAATTAGAGAAAACAATCCTAAAATTCATTTGCAACCAGAAGAGACCTAGAATAGCAACTAGGGCAAAAAAGACAACTCTGGGCAAAAAAGGCAAGGCAGGGAGCATCCCAATCCCAGACTTGAAGTCATTCTACAAAACTACTATGGCAAGACAGTAAAGCAGTGGCAAAACACAGACCTGAGGATCGATGCAACATATTAGAAGGTGCATAAAAATACTCCACACATACTCAGCCACCTTGTCTATGACAAAGGAACCAGTTTCACTGGAAGAATGATAGCCTGTTTAATAAATGGTGCTGTAAAAACTCACTTTTCCCATGCTGAAGATTAAAATCAGGCCCATATTTCTCACCATGTGCTAAAATAAAATTGAAATGGATCAAAGATCTAAATATTAAACCATACTCACTAAATCTGCTGAATGATAGAATAGGTAGATAGAACTCCTGAAGACGCTGGGATAGGCAAAGACTATGACCAAAACCTTGACCACACAGGAGCTATCACAAAGAATCTGAACTGTGATCTCACCTTATCAAAAAGCTTTTGCACAGCAAGAGGAACCACCAGCAGAATGAAGAAACAACCCACAACATGGGAAAAATGTTTGCCAGCTATTCTTCAGACTAAAGACTAATTTCTAGAACATATAAAGAACTTAAAAAATCAGGCCCCACAAATTTAAAGACTGAATAAAAAAAAATGAGCATCTGAGATGAATACACACTTCTCAGAGAAGAAATACAAATGGTAAATTAATATATGCAAAAGTGCTCAACACCGCTGGTCATTTGAGAGATGCAAATTAAAACAATACTGAAAATCTATTTCAGCCCAGAATAGCTATCATAAAGAAAGCAACTAAAAACAAAGGCTGGAGAGGCTTGGGGGGGAGGGACCCTTCTCCAGTGTTGGTGGGAGTGCAGACTGGTGCAGCCACTGGGGAGATCAGTGTGGAGAGTCCTCAAAAAAAACTAGAGACTCCATTTGACCAGGTATCCTCCTTCTTGGTGTCTTCCTGAAAGAATTAAAAGCATCATAACACAGTTATATATGCCCACCCATGTCTATAGCAGCACACTTTGTAATAGCTGAATCTTGGAAATAGCACCAATGCCCATCCTCTGAGGAGGATAAAGAAGGCATGGGTGTTTTTTTTTTTTTTTTTTTTAAATACAATGGAGTGCTACTTTGTCATGAAAAAAGATAAATATGAGACATTTTTAGTAATGAATGGGCCTTAAGATAATGTCAAATGAAATGAATCAGATACATATTCAAATATTGCATGGTTCTCCGGTGTGAGAAACTGAAAGTGAAAATAAGGACAAAAACATATAACAGATACTGAGAAATAGGGAGAAAATGTTCAGATGGGAAGGGGAACGGGAGAGGGGGAAGAGGGAAAGTAAAGAAGGGAAAGGGAGAAGTTGGAAACAAATATTTTGTAAATAAGGAGGGGCAAGGTGTTGAAGAGAAGTTAGGGGAATGGGGGATAAAAAAGAAGCAAGATATATTATGTAGGGGTACAAGTTCTCTATGATGAATGCTATCATGTAGATATAAAATGTACCAATAAAAATTTTTAAATGCAAAAAATTAAAGATGAAAGAACATAAAAGCAAAACAAAATGATTTTTGTTTCTAAAAATTAAATTCATATTCAAAAGCTGTGCAATTTAATAAATATATAAATATTTTTAATTTCTGACCTCCAGAACAAAAAATGGAATGAAAAGATAGATTATACACATATCACAGTTTAAAGCTCAAGTCTTTAATATATAAAACAAAAACAATTTGGTGACAGGGAATGAGTATACTGTGTTCAAGCAAAAGGAAACAAATAGTTATCAGAAATATGAAACAGGGCCGGGCGTGGTGGCGCATGCCTGTAATCCCAGCACTCGGGAGGCTGAGACAGGAGGATTGTTGTGAGTTCGAGACCAGCCTGAGCTACAAAGTGAGCTCGAGGCCAGCCTGAACTGCATAGTGAGGCCCTGTCTCAAAAAGACAAAAAAAAAAAAAAAGAAATATGAAAGATGTTCATAATTCAGAAAATGAATTACGTTTCTATTTTTCACACAGCACAGTGGTAAAAAATCCAAAATTTGATATTAAATTTTGTTTAAGAGAGGAAAAACAGACAGCTGAATACAATGTGAGATGATCCTGTCAAGATAGCAACATGTACCAAAATATTCTTTGACATATTTCAAAGAATGTATCCTAGAGAAAACGTCTGGTTGTTGCAAAATTATATACACACTAAAATAATCTCTGCAGCACACAACGTTATACCAAAAGCCTAGAAACAACTTAAATGACTATTTGTAAGAGATTAATGTTTTATGATTTATACACATAATGAAATAGAAGGATCTTTATTGTACCAAGAAAGAATAATGACCAAGATATATTGATAAGTGAGGAAAATGTGGTACAGAATAATTTATATATTATCCCACTATTTATGTTAAAAATATACACATTCCAGCCAGGTATGGAGGCTCAGGCCTGTAATCTTAATATTTGGGAGGCTGAGGCAAGAGGATTGCCATCAGTTCCAGGCCAGCCTGGGCTATGTAGTGAGTTGAAGGCCCACAAGAATTATAGAGAGAGACCTTGTCTCAAACACTCCCAAGAAGAAAAAAAAAAAAAAAAAAAAAAAAAAAAAAAAAAAAAAAAAAAAAAAAAAAAAAAAAAAAAAAAAAAAAAAATATATATATATATATATATATATAATATACAAATCCTATAATTTATAATATACTATATTATATCACATATAATATAGTATACACACACACACACACACATATATATCCTAAAATTCAACAAGAAAACAATTGATCTAATTAGTAACAGGCAAAAGACTAGTACACACATTTCTCCTAAATATGTCCAAATGGCCAATAAGCACATAAAAACATGCTTACCCCTACTGCTCACTCAGGAAAATCAAATTAATACCCCAGTGAGTATCACTTTGCAGCACAGGGACAGCTATTAAAAACATCAACCAAAAGCAAATCAAAACCAGACAATCGCAAGTGTTAGCAAGGATGTGGAGAAACTGAAACTTTCTTGCGCTGCTGATGGGAAAGTGAAATGTTGTAGCTGCCATACAAATAGCATGGTATTCCTCAAGAAACTCAAACTGCCAGGCACAGGGTGGATGCCTGCAAACCCAGGCATCTAGGTGACTGATTTAAGAGAGAGGATCTAGAGTTTGAACCCAGGCTGGGAAATTTAGCTACTTAGCAAGACCCTGACTTAAAAAATAAAATGGACTGGGGATGTAGCTCTGGGTTCCATCCTCAGCTCTAGGAGCTGGGGGAAGAACACACAGAACTCAACCCTCAGCTCTAGGAGCTGGGGGAGGAACACACAGAACTGTCACATAATGCAGCTATTCTACATCTAGTTACACTTAAAAGAATTAAAAGCAGAGACCCATCCGGGCATGGCGGCACACATCTGCAATCCCAGCACATGGGAGGCTGCGGCAGGAAGACCACTGCGAGTTTGAGGCCAACCCGGGCTACAAAGTAAGTTTGAGGCCAGCCAGAACTACAGAGTGAAACCCTGTCTCAAAAAAAAAAAAAAAAAAAAAAAATCAGGGACCTAGATCTTTACATGCCAATACCCACAGCAGTAATACCCACAAGAGTCAGTGAAAACAACCCAAAGGCCCATCCACAGAAGGATGGATAAACAGTGTGGTGGACACATACAGTGGGATTAAATCAGCAGGTGATTTTCTGACAGTGCTATGTGGGAGAACCCTGCAGATATTATGCTAAGTGACGCCAAAGGACACAAAAGGATGGACAGTGTGCAATTCCACTCCCGTGAGGCACCTAGAGACAGAAGCAGGACAGGTGCCAGGAACTGGGGAAGAAGGGACGGGTCGTTCTTGTTAGTGGCAGTGGCTGAGCGCACAGTGATGTTCATGTTAGTGCTCTGAACTGTATACTCAAGAGTGGTTGCCATGGTAACATTCATGGTAGTCAGATTTCACCACAGTCAAAAATAAACACACATTTATTTGTATCAACTATCTCCAGAAGAATTAGAGAAAGTGGCAGCAAATCCTGCTTTAGAAAACAGAACTAGACAGCCAGGAGTTAGAGGTATAGAGTATCACATAAAATATTCCTTGAACTAAACCAAAAGTAAATTATGGTCAGTGATTTGATTGTGGTAAAATCAAAATGCCCCAACTAGTAATATTAAAAACCTGCCCTATATTTTTCAAGAAGCAAGGTTTCAAAAACTATTTAATAAATAGCTAGGTGTGGAGGTGCATCCTGTAATCCCAGCATTTGAGAGGCTGAGGCAGGAGGATCACTGTGAGTTCAAGGCCAGCCTGGCCAAGATTCACTTTCAAAAACAAACAAACAAACAAAAAAATTTAAAACTATTTAATAAAGAAAGAAGAAATGCTTCAAGAACTTAAAGAATCAATACAATAGTCACAGAAATAAAAAGTTATCAGGTTTTATTGTGTATACTACAACATTCATCATCCAGATTAAATAGGAAGAAAAAAGTCTGAATTATTTATTTAAAGAATATAAAATAGAATAATAATAATAGTTAATATGTTCTGAGCTTTAAGTCCCAACCTACTTTATTACCAATTAATAGTGTTCCAAGAGATTTTAAAGTGTCTCAGAATTTTTGGCCTCACAATTCCTTTAACATCTCTTAAAAATTAACATCTTTGAAGAGATTTTGTTTATGTGAGTTATGTAAATCTATATTTACCATATCAGAAATTAAACTTCACATTTTAAAAATATGTATTTATTAACTCAGAAAAATATAAACCCATCATATATTTACATGAATAACATAATTGTATGAGCATAACTATATTTTCTAAAACAAAAAATAAATTTAACTGGAGAAACGGTACTGTTTTGCATAACTACAAATCCCTCTGATGTCTGGCATAAAGAGAAGACAGCTGGATTTTTGTATTTGGTTGTGCATTCGATCTGTTCTAATACTACATACCAAGTGGGCTTTGCAAAATTTCAGTAGCCATTCATTAATAAATGCAAACCAAAACCACTAATATTGTCATAGTTCTATTTTGGAAATAGTTGGATTTTACAGCCACCTGAAAGGGTCTTAGTGACACACAGGGCCCTCACATCCTACTTTGAGAACTCTTTTATCTACATTACCACTCTTCTGCAGGAACACATAGATGCTGAGGGACAAAGAAAGTCAGTAAGCCCCCTCCCAGAGCTGGGACGGGACCCAGGAAGTCTGGCGGCCGCCCCCGCCAGGCCTGAGGAGAGCGCAAGGGTGCGTTTTGTAACATTTTAGCCAGCAGCGAGCAACTGCAGACGCCTGGCAGTGGCAGTACCAGGCCTCCCTTCTACTTAATGCGATAAATTTTCAAATTAAATTTTCCCTTTTGTGTACAACAGAGATAAGGGTAAGTGAGTGCCACCACCGCAAAGCTCAGCTCCAAGGAAGCGAAGGCCTGCTGCGCCACAGAAATGATGCCCTGCCTATCTCCTCCAAAAGACAAGGCACCTTCCAGACGGGCAGCCTCGGCCCTGGTCACTCTCAAAGACCAAGTGTCACCCCTGCAAGGGCAAGGGGTGTCTCTCCCTCGACTCCAGCCACTTCTTTATACTCCTTCTTTGCATAAAATATTGCTTCAATCCTTAATTAAAATATTTAAAAGAGCAACAAAATGTAGCATGTTGTAAAATAGGTTCCACGATTCAAGAAGTCAATTAAAATAAAACTGTTTAGTAAGTTGAAAAATAAAATCCTATTTAGACTTTCACTTTTAATCATATGCCAATATAAATTCCAGATGTGTTAACCACCTTCACAGATGGAGAAAGAGCCCAGGCTGGCCAAGGCACACATCAACCCACTCTTGATGATTTCCAGAGCCCCCTGGGGCTGCTGGACGGTCAGCTTGGAAGACACTGTCAGCTAACCCTTTGCGCATCCTTGGCAAAGCGCTCTGTTTCTCAGTCCCAAACTTCTACTTTATAACAAACAGGTGAGTGATAATAGTACCAGCACTGAAGGGGAGAACACTTATTATACATTGGAAAATGCCTTCCCAATTGGTAAGGGTTAGGAAGCTTCGCCCATCCGCGCTGCTGCTCCTCCATATGCTTAACATTAGTATTTTAATGCTCAAAACAATGCCAAGTTTGTTACTAACCATCTTTATTTAATAATGTCGACCACGTAAGTTGTAAAAACATGTGCTTTTCCTCAAGGCTGCAGGGCAGTTATTTTAACTTGGAATGGTAAAAAGATGTACCCTATAAACATGCTTATTTTTCCTTAATTGGGCCTTTTAACAGAAAAGACCTGGCTGGCAGGCACCTCTGAGTGGTCTGGGTGATTCTCTCCTGGCTGCTTCTGTCGGGAGAAGAAGCAGGAGAGCCCGGGTAGGAGGGGCAAGAGAGGAAGTGCACCCCATAGGGGAGCAAAAGAGTGGGAATTGGAAAGATCCAGGGTGACCCTGAGCAAACCATCTCCTCCTTCCTGTGTCACAAGGCTGGAGACACCAGCCGTACTGCACAGATAGAAACACTAAAGTGAGGGACTATGCGTGGAGCCTGAGCTCCCACCTGCAGAGAGCTCTCAGAGCCAGAGCCCAAGACAAGTGCTTGCTTCCGTCTTTCCCTCGTCTCTCATGGAGCTGCACCTTTCCTGCCTTCTCTAACAAGACCTCCCTCCCCACCCCAGGGGGACCCTGCAGCATCCAGGCGCCTGCCATTGCCAGGGCCACCACCACCTCTCCACCTGCTCCCCTGCCCACAAGGCCACTGGGCCCTGCTCAGAACCCTCCACTTCCTTGGCAATGGCTGGGCCACAGCTCAGACCAGGCCCTAATGCTCAAGATGCAGAAGAGACAAACTTCATTTCCTCCTCCACCTACACTTCACTGTGGGTATCAAACAGTGCTAGCCCTGAGGGTCAGGTGACCACCACATAGAAGGCTGGGCCCACGACAGGAGTGCTTGCCTGGTGGATGCAAAGCCAAGGGTTTAGTCCCAGCACCACGAAAATAATGGTGATACTGCCGGGCGTGGTGGCACATGCCTGTAATCCCAGCACTCGGGAGGCTGAGGCAGGAGGATTGTCGTGAGTTCGAGACCAGCCTGAGCTACAAAGTGAGCTTAAGGCCAGCCTGAACTGCATAGTGAGACCCTGTCTCAAAAAGACAAAAAAAAAAAAAAAAAAAAAAAGGA